>OLKM01004143.1:0-24919 GCA_900291075.1 Melanogrammus aeglefinus | reverse complement strand
GGTGGTTCCAACACTGTGTACTGTGGGCTGGCTGTTTCTTGTCCATTCGTCGACTGCGATAGCCTGTCGAAAAATGATTGCATGTTTTTTAATCAGACAGGGAATTATTACATAGTCAGTATAGTTTAGTTACTTTAGTTCTCAACTTTCAACAGTGATGACTCATTACAAGTGACCCAATGTAAGTAGCTATTTCATTGAAACATACGCGGTGGCCCTAAATATATATCATCAAATTTTCTTCCTTCATCCTTTATGGCGAGACGTCATGAGGATTCAACTAAGGTTCTGGGAAGAACCTGAAGCTAATGTATAATAATCAATTAAATCAACCACGTCTGTGGGAGCTCATAGTTGGAGCCGTTGAGGACTATCCACGGTTATACTGCCCCTGTTGCGTAAAGACCGACACTGCAATACTCAACGGAACAGCTCGTATGTGACCGATTATAAAAGAGCTTAATTATTTAGTTTGTCTTCTACTTATATATACAGCTAATATGTGTATTATAATATACTGTATATATATAGATATACCACTGTTATTATATTATATATACACCTGATATAACATACATAAACACACCCCTCTATGAGATATGTAAAGATACATGAGGTCTTCGTCTTTATACTATTACCTCTTTAAGTGCGACCCAGAAACCCCCCCCATCTTCAGCATCATGTTGTAAATAAACCTTTGTTATTGAAGAATGCTCAATGGTGGAAAAAGGAGGGCAGCTATGATGGAAATGAGTTGCATTATTTGAACACCAACATGGGCAAAACTCACACAGTAAACACTGTGTGGAATGAAAAAGGAAGGGTTTTGTTTCAAAACTAAACATATCGAACACATAGAATCGTATGAAGAGTTGAAACCAAGTAAAAAGTGCTGAAAGTGTACGTGTAAGCTATTGCAGATTTATTATTAGCAGACAGTCTTTTATTGTCAAAAAGGACTTAAGCTCCCTATCTAGCAAAACCAGAATGCTGCTAACCATTCGTCTTCACACAGAGTCTATTTTGGAACAAAATCTTCAAATATATTCATTTATAACTTATATACATTTTGTTGTTTGCTATGCCCCACACCCCTCGCGCCGCTCGGCGCGACACACACACACACACACCACACACACCACACACACAACACACTACACACACACACACACACACACACCACACACACACACACACACACACACACACACACACACAACACACACCCCACACACCACCCTTCATCACATCAAAGACATAAAAAAAGAATCTCAGTTGAGCACGCAGTATGGACGATGGAGGCTGCCATGTTTCATCTCTGGAGAAGATGTTCCAAACACAAAGTCAGCTGTTAAAGCACCAAATGAAACGGACGGGGGAGGAATAGACAAGCCGCTCCATTATCCTTTGCCTTTGTAAATAAAAGATGTTTTAATAAAGAAAATCCACAAAACTCTGTCGGTTGTGTCTTTGTGGCGGTTGACAGTAAGATAGTGCGGGGACAGCCGGTTTGAGCCAGTACATCCTGCTCGGCTAACGGCTCCTCCTCCTCGACCCAACTTTGATTGAGAGTTGACGCTGTCTTCGATCGGAGCTCCATCGATCGATGGATCCGGGCAACGACCGTTTCCATGACGACATAGAGAAAGGGAAGGAGGGGGAAGACGGTGCGGGAGTCAACACGGGCATTAAATAAAACAAGCCGTCCCTCCACAAGCACTAGCTCTGGCTTTGCGGTCAGTAGTACTTTCATTAAGCACCCCGAGGTGGCGGTTTCTTGATATTGCACTTTATCACAATGGCCCACAAAAAACGACACACGTTTTTTTTTTACCCCAAAAATCTAACGTTTAAAAGAACTTGAAAAAGGTTGAGTGGCAGAAAATAGCGGCTCCTTGTTAGGTTTAGAGTGAGAGAATTAAACGAACACACCAAGTTATGGATCCGCTGCAAATTCTAATACCGAGTGAGAGCGCATTTGGTCTGACGCGTGGAGCGCCAACAGCGTCCACGGACCCGGCGTTGGGGGGGTCCGGAGCGAGGGGAAGGGGTTCCCGTAAAACATTGAAACACGGCCTACCAAGTGTAGAACACTTGAAATGCACGGGAACGCGAACCTCAACCTTTTAAGGCCACGCGGCCATCACTCATGAGGAAATGATGGAACCAAAAGAATGATCCCAAAAGATACAAACAAAAACAAAAAGACACAAAACTCAAACCAAAGCCTGCGCTGGCGGAGGCGGAAGGAGTGGAATCGAACGCGGGGAGAGGAGTGGGTGGTGCAGGCCGCGTCTCCCCAGATGACGATGACATGGGATGATTCTTTTGGATTCAGATTTCTTCTTCGACTTCACACGACACAGTGGGGAGGGGGGGCACGCGTCGTGCCTAAAGCTGCCATTGAAGAGTCCGGTCACCGCACGAAGAGCAACAGGACACAACGCGTAATCAATACATCTTATCGGGCGCGAATCTGAGGGGATTCAGTAACCAAAAACTGAGCCATGGCTCGCCACTCGATACACCTAAAAACCCAGAGCACATCCAGACCACCACGACCGACGCATCCGACGGACGACGGAGTCCCGTTAAGGGAGCCCTCACCACACCGGACTACGGCTGTGTCGGCGAACACACCTCACTGGAGAAACTGAAATTAAAACCAAACTACTGTAAGCACAGTCAGTTTGGTTAAGAGTGTCAAAGTACAGTGGCGGGGAGGAGCAGGAGGGAAGCTCTGCTGCCAATCACTCTCTTACCAGCACACGGTTCCAGTCTCCTCGCCTTTGATCTCATTGGTCGGAAAAAAAGTGACAGTGGGAGCGCTTGAGGGAGGTTGTGTGATTGGTTGCCAGGCCAGCGGTCGAGCTCTGCGGGGGGGTGGGCGTGGGGGTCGCCGAAACACCTACACTCGCGACACAATGGATGGAGGCTCCGCCACTGTTATGCCGCTCTTTCTTAGAGTTCCTCGTAGTCCCTCGCCTTTTCCGGGGCCGCACTGAGGCCCCGCCCCCGCAGGAAGTCGCTCCAGCTCGTCCACGTCCGTCTCTTCTCTGGCCCGGGTCGGCTTGCCCTCATCCGCTTCTTCCTCTTGTCCTTCGCACACGCCGACCGCCGCCTCTCGTCCTTCTTCCTGTGTGTGTGTTTCTTCTTGCTCTTCTCCTCCTCCGCTGGATAGGTGGGGGGGGTCACACACCGACGTGATCGGATGAGTTACATTTAGACCTTACACGACGTCACGAGGTTAACAAATCTATATCTAGGATATAATCTATATCGTGATGTAGCTGTAACATAATCTTTCTTTTATGTGTGTGTATATATAATATATCCATCCCCTTCTATATATCTTCTAATACTGATCGATACTAGAATATATGTCTTTACTATTATTCTACTATAGAATATTTTACATATAATGGCTAGTTGAGACCGCCTTGCGCTGGATTGGTGAGGTTGTAATAAGTAATAATCCTCTTCACCTTCTTCTTCTTCTTCTTCTTCTCCTTTCAGGGGAGGGTTTGCTTTCCTTTCTCTGGAGGAGAAGCAGACGGAAGATGAGGGGGTTCAGAAAACAGGAACGTGACATCATGGCTCACACAGATGGGCAGCCCCTCTGGAACACATCAGGAGTCAGGGGAGGAAGAGGCGGAGTGCAGCGCCAGAGACGAGCAGAGGACAGATGGCAGCGAGGCAGGGAGGAGGACAGCGGCAGGGAGGAGGAGGAAGAAGAGGACAGAGGAGCAGGAGACTGGAGAGCGAGGCACGAGAGGAGGTAGGAGGACGGATAGACGGGAGGATGAGCGACCTACAGGGAGGAGGGCAGGAGAGGACAGAGGAGGAGGAGGAGGAAGGAGGACCAGCGTACGAGGAGCCGAGGACAGCGATGAAGAGCCTGAGAACGATAGTGAGGAAGAAGAAGGATAGGAAGAGGCAAGAGGACAACGAAGAGGAGCGGAGGATTGTACTAAGGAGGAAGAAAAGGTAGAAGGAGGAGGAGACACGCGAGAGGAGGACAAGAGAGAGGAGGGCAGAAGTGGACACGAGGAGGGCGATAAGGAGGAGGAGAGGAGGGCAGAGGAGGAGGTGAGAATGACAGATGAGAGAGCGGATGCGAGAACGATAAGGAGGAGAGAGAGATAAGGAGGAGGAGGAGGGAGACCGGGGAAGGTGTGCGGGGCTACGTGCCTTTCCTGCTCATTCACTGCTGTCCCTTGGGCGGGGGCCGGCTCCTCTCCGAGCCCAAGCCCGAACAGGTCCGTGTCGTTCTTGTGTGTGAAGGAGGATGACGGCCGGCTCAGGCGTCACCGCCCCTTTGGCTGGCCGCACCTCGTCCTCCGATAGGTCAGACAGGAGAGCTCCGCCTGACCGGGAAACACTTCCTGTGGGTGTGGTTGGGGGGAAGAGAGTCATTCAGTAAAGGAGTCCTCGATTTCACAGGAAGAACACCGATCTAAATCGATTAAGCTGTACGTGCCAAAGCCAATTCGTTAAGAAGTCTAATTGACCAAAGTTTTAACCAAGACAAGGCCAAGGTCTGTTTTGGTCCTGCTGAAGCAGAGAGGAACCTTCTTCTCGACCCCGCACGCGTGCTCTTCTCTTGGCCTAAATGGACTGTCTTATAATAGCGTCTATTCTAACGAGCTCTTTCCTTTGAGTGGCCACTCAAAGGCGCCTTCACAAAGTGAAGTGCCCGAACATTCACCCTTCATGCAGCACATCATCACAACACCGACAGCACGGCCGCGCTCAGCCGTGCAAGGCGACAGCCAGCCGGGGAGCAGTCAGCGGGGGTGGTGCGTTCTCGCTCAGAGACCACCTTCTCGACACCAGGAGGAGCCGGTGGCGGGGTACGAGACCAGCAACCCTCCCGGCTACACCCTCCTGAGCAACATGCCGCCCCTGGACTACTCGGTCCTATACCTCCACCTTGGTCACTTGGGGCGTCCTCCGGAGGCGTCGGACTCAAAGTCGGTGGGTCGTCCATGACGAAGACCAGCGTCGCTGGGCCACGGGCGCTCCGTCTCCGTGTCGAGTCCTCCGCGTGGGGGAGTTCGCCCTCTTCTGCCCTGCTGCTGCTGTTGGTCTGCTCGGCCGGTGGGGGTCAGGTGGTAGGGCGATGGGGGCCGGCGTCAGCAGGAGCTGGCCGGGCGCTTTGGGCTCCGAACCCTTCTTGGCCTTTGGTTTGTGGTGTGCTGATGACGGGCCTGGGGGGGGAGGCACAGGGAGAGGTGTGAGGGAGGGGGCGGGGCCAGGAGGAGGAGCCAGGGGAGGGGGCGGGGCCAGGGGGAGGAGCCAGGGGGAGGGGAGGAGCCATGGGGAGGGGATGAGCCAGGGAGAGGGCGGCGGGTCAGGAAGGTGTGAGGGGCGGCGACGAGGGTGGTGAGAGGGATGGACCCAGGGGGTGGGGTGCAGGGCCAACGGGAGGAGCCAATGTAGGGGGAGGAGCAAAGACTTGTTTTTTGTTCAAATGACTAAATGACCTATCCGATGCGTTCTGTTGTGTAGGTTGTAATAGAGTGTGTCGGTCATATATAAGCCCTGAGGTTAAAGACTTAGGAGCCCCTGCTCAGAGGTCCCAAGGCACCAGGTGCTCAAAGCGGTTCCTCTGGAGAGATGATCCTTCTGTGAGCTCCCAGGTCCCAGGGGGGGAGAGATGGGGAGGTGTGGCGCCCTGGGACCCAAGGCGTGACCGCAACACGCATGAAGCGGCGCTACGCTGCATCATGTGATGCGCGTGACCCATGACCAACAGGGATTCAAACTCCTCAGGGTCCAACAGTCATGGAGGGGGAAGAGGACAGGGGGAAGAGCCTACATACAAGACGCTCCCCCAGAGTTAGCCCACAGCTGATTCTCAAGGACAGCTTACTAACCAGCTAGTAATGAACAGCTTACTAACCAGCTAGTAATGAACAGCTTCCTCACCAGCTAGTGACCTTCAATTCGCTAACCAGCTAATTAAACAGCTTCCTTACCAGCTAGTTAACTAACAGCATACTAACCAGCTGGTTCACTAACATCTTACTAACCAGCTAGTTAAAGAGGAACTTCCACGCTCTTATCTATTCTAACCTTACAGAGTTCTGCATTGTGAAACTGACCAGTATCTTGGTCCGCCTCGCCATCCAAACAAATAGTATTACTGAGCATGACCCATGGTGTAAGTCAGTCAGTCAGTCAGTCAGTCAGTCAGTCAGTCAGTCAGTCAGTCAGTCAGTCTGTGTCTGTGTGTGTTAGAGAATTGTTTCTTGTATGTTGTGTGGTATATGTGGCCTGTGTCCTATTTGTCTGCATTTGTATTGTTATTTATTTTATGTAAAGCAGCTATATGTGACAGCATTGGAGTCCAAGACAAACGTTCCCTCCAAGGATAATAAAGTGTATCTTATCTTATCTGATCTCTCTCTTCCAAATCGGACCGGACCCGTCTGTGAGCGGGCCGACCGGTCAGAGGCTTCACAGCGCTAGCTCATCTTACCAACCAGCTAGTTAACTTACAACTTACTAACCAGATACCTAACATCAAATGTAGCTTACCAACCAGCTAGTTGACCCACAGCATAATAACCAGCTACTTAACCAACAGCTTAATAACCAGCTAGTTAACCAACAGCTTAATAACCAGCTAGTTAACTAACATCTTACTAAGCAGCTACTTAACCAACAGCTTACTTACCAGCTAGTTAAAGAGGAACTGTCACACCATGATCTTTTCTAACCTAACACAGAGTACTTCATCCGGGAGTTGTGAAAATACAGACCAATGTCAGGTCTGCTACTTCACCTCTCAGAACCGATGAAGAGGAAGATCCTTACCCGGTGTGGTCAGCGGTCCTGTTCTGTCTCTAGAGGCAGATCCTACCCGGTGTGTCAGCGGTCCTGTCTGTCTCTAGAGGCAGATCCTACCCGGTGTGTCCAGCGGTCCCGTCTGTCTTCTCAGAGGCAGATCCTATCCCGGTGTGTCAGCGGTCCTGTCTGTCTCTAGAGGCAGATCCTAGCCGGTGTGTCAGCGGTCCTCTGTCTGTCTCTAAGAGGCAGAGTCCTAGCCGGTGTGTCAGCGGTCCTGTCTGTCTCTAGAGGCAGATCCTACCCGGTGTGTGTCAGCGGTCCTTGTCTGTCTCTAGAGGCAGATCCTAGCCGGTGTGTCAGCGGTCCTGTCTGTCTCTAGAGGCAGATCCTACCCGGTGTGTCAGCGGTCCTGTCTGTCTCTAGAGGCAGATCCTAGCCGGTGTGTCGGCGGTTCCTGTCTGTCTCTAGATGCTCTACGGTCCCAGCTCCTCCTCACCTCTTCATCTCCGGCTCGCTGTCCAGGTCCAGGACGTGGGGGGGTGAGGATGGGCGCAGGGGGGTTCCTCCTCGTCGCTGGTCAGGGTGACGTCCCGGCTGGGGGCTGGACGCGGGGCCGGGCCCCGGGGCTGGGGCAGGGCCTGGTCGTTCGGGGTCCAGGCTCGTCCTGGAAGCCCGACACCATGGGGTTTCCCCCGGCCTTCGCCGTCACTGGGAGGGGGGGGGAGACACAAGGGCATCTTCAGACATCTTTAAACACGGGGTTAACCAGAGCAGCCTGGGCCCTCTAGTTCAGAAGAAAACTGATTCCCCGATCCATAATGTGACATGGTGAATGATGGACTGGTCTGATGTATGTTTTTTTGTATTCATTGTGTTCCCAGACCCTGTAAGCAAGGCCTTCTCTCAGGTCAAAGTGTGAACGCTCCTTCAAAATGAAAGCGTCTTAATCACATCTTATTTCTGGAACCAATGCCCCACCCTTACCGCTACACCCAGGTCGACTGGGTGTAGCAGCTGCATCCTCCCTGGACCTGGACCAAGACCAGGGTATCTGCAGATTTCAGCAAGTCAAATTTAAGACTTTTTTAATACCACCTTGAATGAAATTTAAGACTTAAAACACGCGATGGTAGGAGTTGGCAACAGACGCGAGCCAACTTCGGAAACGGACGTCTTCCAGCCAACTGTCCTTGAATTTGCACCTCCCCATTGTCACAGACTAGCTAGCAAGCACGCAGATAATCGTTTATGTATGCAGCTAGCAAGAAAGAAGCCTCTCTACATGTCCTTCCTGAAAAGTCCCTCGAGAAAAATAAAAACAAATATAGTCCTGCCCCGACAAATTTCAGACCTTGAGTTACAGTATTTAAGACCAGGATATGACATTTGTAACGAATTTAAGACTTTTTAAGGCCTTAAATTTAGAAACATGAATTTAAGACTTTTTAAGACTTTTTAAGGATGCGCGGACACCCTGAAGACGAGGGGTGGGGGTGCGGGAGGGGGGTTACCTGTCGCTGTCCAGGATGTTGCTGTGGGCGGGGGGGGGGCTTTAGCCTTGGAGCCGCCCCCGGTCCTCCAGGAAGCTGCGGTCCAGCCTCTCGTCGGGGACGAAGTCGTCCACGCTTCTGACGCTGGCGGGACACACGGGCTGCTCCGCCCCGCCGTCTGGGGGACAAAGGACCCGGGTTACACCAGGGGCTCACCTCTCTGGGCTGTCGCTGTGGATACGCACCACAGACCTGGCCTGGGGCTACTCAGCCACCGCTGGCGTGACGCTGACATCTGAATGTTACCAACGACACACACACACACACACACACACACACACACACACACACACACACACACACACACACACACACACACACACACACACACACACACACACACACACACACGACTTACGGTATATTAGACACAAACACACACAGACTAGGGACACAATCACAAACACAGTACACACACGATATACAAATACACACAGACTAGGGACAGAGACACAAACTCTATATACACACACACACACAGACACACTTATATTAGACACAAACACAAACGAGGGACCGAAACACTAACAAGACACACACCAACACTCACACACCAGCTGTCATGTACTTACTAACATTCACCCAGCGTGTGTGTGGGTGTGAGTCTGATATAGACTCGGGCTTCACACACCACACACCGCACACGACGCACCTCCGCTCACGGAGCCAACAGGACCGAAGACTACTCTGACAAACGCATACTCTGCTCTCTGCGCATGACGATCGCTGGCCCCGTGGAGCAGATAGGCATTTGTTCATCGGTTCATGTTCGCAAGAATTAACCCATGATTCACAACCGCAGAATAACCCGTTCATAACCGCAGAATAACCCATCCATAACCGTAGAATAACCCATCCATAACCGCAGAATAACCCATTCACATCCGCAGAATAACCCATTCATAACCGCAGAATAACCCATTCACAACCGCAGAATAACCCATTCATAACCGCAGAATAACCCATTCATAACCGTAGAATAACCCATTCATAACCGTAGAATAACCCATTCATAACCGCAGAATAACCCATTCATAACCGTAGAATAGCCCATTCATAACCGCATAATAACCCATTCATAACCGCAGAATAACCCATCCATAACCGTAGAATAACCCATCCATAACCGTAGAATAACCCATTCGTAACCGCAGAATAACCCATTCATAACCGCAGAATAACCCATTCATAACCGCAGAATAACCCATCCATAAGCCGAGAATCTGAAGACAGAACCCGGGAGGACGGCCACGGGCCCCTCCCCGTAGGGGGTCTCACCTGGGGCCGCGGACTGGGCCTCTGGGGGCCCCGAGGAGCCGAACCAGCGGGAGATGAAGCCGCGCTTCTGGGGGGCCTGGTCCTGGGGGGCCACCAGGGCGGCGAGGCGAGGCTGGGGTGGGAGGTCGGGGGCCCCGGAGGGCCCGGAGGCCGGCGACTGGGCCAGCCGGGGTGCTCAGGGGACTGGACCGCCCCCCAGGGCTCGGCCGGGGTGGAGGGGGGGGCCGGGGCGGCGGCGGGCGGAGGCTGGGGGGCCGAGCCCTGGGTCTGGAAGGGCGTGGGGGGGCTGGGGGGGTGCTGGGGCTGGAGCTGCCGGTGGAGGCCCCGCTCTGGGGGACCACGGGGGGACTGGGAGCCCGACGACGGGCTCTGGCCGTTGGCGGGCCCTGGGGAGCCGAAGGCCTTTGCTGCGGGTTCTCCAGGTTCTCCAGGAAGCTGTGTGGGGGGGGGGGGGAGAGGGTTGGATCAGGGGTTCTTACCTGGATAGCCATAACGCTTCGTCAATTCAAGAGTCATAGTCCTAAAGCTAGGGTCACAGGCTAGGGTCACAAGCTATGGTCATAAGCTAGGGTCACAAGCTAGGGTCACAAGCTAGGGTCACAAGCTAGGGTCACAGGCTAGGGTCACAAGCTAGGGTCACAAGCTATGGTCATAAGCTAGGGTCACAAGCTAGGGTCACAAGCTAGGGTCACAAGCTATGGTCATAAGCTAGGGTCACAAGCTAGGGTCAACAAGCTAGGGTCACACAGGCTAGGGTCACAGGCTAGGGTCACAAGCTAGGGTCACAAGCTAGGGTCACAGGCTAGGGTCACAAGCTAGGGTCACAGGCTAGGGTCACAGGCTAGGGTCACAAGCTAGGGTCACAAGCTATGGTCACAAGCTAGGGTCACAGGCTAGCGTCACAGGCTAGGGTCACAAGCTAGCGTCACAAGCTAGGGTCACAAGCTAGGGTCACAGGCTAGGGTCACAAGCTAGGGTCACAGGCTAGGGTCACAAGCTAGGGTCACAAGCTAGGGTCACAAGCTAGGGTCACAAGCTAGGGTCACAAGCTAGGGTCACAAGCTAGGGTCACAGGCTAGGGTCACAGGCTAGGGTCACAAGCTAGGGTCACAAGCTAGGGTCACAAGCTAGGGTCACAGGCTAGGGTCACAAGCTAGGGTCACAAGCTAGGGTCACAAGCTATGGTCACAAGCTAGGGTCACAGGCTAGGGTCACAAGCTAGGGTCACAAGCTAGGGTCACAAGCTATGGTCACAAGCTAGGGTCACAGGCTAGGGTCACAAGCTAGGGTCACATGCTAGCGTCACAGGCTAGGGTCACAAGCTATGGTCACAAGCTAGGGTCACAGGCTAGGGTCACAAGCTAGGGTCACATGCTAGCGTCACAGGCTAGGGTCACAAGCTAGGGTCACAGGCTAGGGTCACAGGCTAGGGTCACAAGCTAGGGTCACAGGCTAGGGTCACAAGCTAGGGTCACAAGCTAGGGTCACAGGCTAGGGTCACAAACTAGGGTCACAAGCTAGGGTCACAGGCTAGCGTCACAGGCTAGGGTCACAAGCTAGGGTCACAGGCTAGGGTCACAGGCTAGCGTCACAGGCTAGGGTCACAGGCTAGAGTCACAGGCTAGGGTCACAGGCTAGGGTCACAGGCTAGGGTCACAGGCTAGGGTCACAGGCTAGGGTCACATGCTAGGGTCACAAGCTAGGGTCACAGGCTAGGGTCACAGGCTAGGGTCACAGGCTAGAGTCACAGGCTAGAGTCACAGGCTAGAGTCACAGGCTAGGGTCACAAGCTAGAGTCACAGGCTAGGGTCACAAGTTTGGGTTCCCAAAATCTGCTTTTTAAGCTGATTTGGTAACAGAGTCAATAAATTGAAGCTGTATTCGAGAAGACGCAGGGTAGTCGCACCCAGTAGTCGTTAGGTGTAGAAAGAAGAAAAATGAGAAGGGCAAAGAGGAACCGGAGAAAACAGTCTTTGAAGTCATCAGCAACGTGCATGACGCCACTGAGACGACATCAAAGTGACGGTGGACTTCACAGACACTGTCAGACGTCAAACTCTTTGTCCCCGTCTCTGACGCTTTCTTCCCATGCAAATCGTGACACAAATAGTCACGACTGCGAGCTGTACGACGGCGAGCTAACACGCGGTGGCGAGCTGTACAGCGTCCATGTGTGTTTGTCAACCAAGGTGTCAAAACGCAGTGGGAGAATACACTCCCACTCCCACGACCCTGCGTCCGTCTGTACTCTGTCTTTCTTTGTTCCCAAAGACTACGGTTGAGGTGAGGTGTGGCCCTAGTTTAGGATGATGTGGAGAGTTTGGGGGGGGTGGGGGAAGTACAGTCAATAACAAACGTACATCTCGTAGTTCTGGTCCTCCGTCTCCTGCTGAACACAGAGCTCCTCCAGAGTAGCGTCCATGTCGAGTTGGTTGGTCTCCAGCTGTCTGAGCAGGGTCTCTCTCTGTAGGGAGAGACACACACAACAACATGAGAACACCAGCAGTCAGGGTCTCTCTCTGTAGGGAGAGACACACACAACAGCATGAGAACACCAGCAGTCAGGGTCTCTCTCTGTAGGGAGAGACACACACAACAGCATGAGAACACCAGCAGTCAGGGTCTCTCTCTGTAGGGAGAGACACACACAACAGCATGAGAACACCATGAGAACACCAGCAGTCAGGGTCTCTCTCTGTAGGGAGAGACACACACAACACCATGAGAACACCAGCAGTCAGGGTCTCTCTCTGTAGGGAGAGACACACACAACAGCATGAGAGCACCATGAGAACACCAGCAGTCAGGGTCTCTCTCTGTAGGGAGAGACACACACAACAGCATGAGAACATCAGCAGTGAGGGTCTCTCTCTGTAGGGAGAGACACACACACACAGAGCACCATCAGAACATCAGCATTCTGCGTCTCTCTCTTTAAGGAAGAACACAAAGGCCTTGAGAATACATCCCTATCCCCGTGTCCGTCCCTTAAGGGTTTCATGCTTGCGGTCTACTTCCTCCTACACACCCTGTCTAAAAGTGTGCATCAGCAGTTTGACATGGTTCCACCAACATGACTTCAACGGCAAACACAGCCCTCACGCCGTAGTCTAATGCAATAAGATACGTCACACAACAGAGAGGATTGATTGTTAAATGAAATACTACTACACAAAATATCTGTAGGTAGCACACACACACACACACACAGACACACCAAAGAGGTAACACCACGCACACAAACACACTCACTGAGGAGGTAACACCACACAGACACACGTACACACTCACACACTGAGGAGGTAACAACACACGTACTTACACACACACACACACACACACACACACACACACACACACACACACACACACACACACACACACACACACACACACACACACACACACACACACACACACACACACACACACACACACACACACACACACACACACCTGCAGTTGCAGGAATGGGATGTTGAAGAAGCGGTGGAGGTACTTGAGGCCGAAGCCGTTCTTCATGGAGGACTCGGCGTAGTGGATGTAGGACGCCCCCATGGGTCTGGAGGAACAGCGGACGGGTCAGTCACACAGTCGGAGGATAACACTTCATTAATCCCCGGAGGGAACTTCCTCCCAGCGGCGGCTCAAATCCGTCCCAGTGGACAGTTTCATTCCAACTCCATTTTGTTCGGGCAGATATTTTTACCGCAGACAATGGAGGTCTGTATGAAAGTGGCTTTAGTTAAGCCAGAGCTTTATTCCTGAGGAAAGTAGGACATCATCAGAAGGGGGGAGGAGGATGTGAGGAGGCAACAGAACAGCCTCAGATTTTGTTATTCCCTGAAATTTCGAAAAATGTTTTTTTTCCCGCCACCGATTTCAAGAAGGGTTTTCTCCCTCCCTCCCTCCCTCCCTCCCTCCCGCCTCACCTCCCTCCCACACACACACACAAACTCCTGAGCACACACACACACACACACACACACACACACACACACACACACACACACACACACACACACACACACACACACACACACACACACACACACCACACACACACACACACACACACACACACACACACACCCTGTTGAGGCTGGCGATGAGGTCCCGGATGTCGTCCGGGAGGATGACGCGGTGCTCGCCCATGTCGCGGTGATTCCCCAGCACGCACACCGGCACGTGGGGGGGCACCTTGGGCAGCTCCCGCAGGATGTAGTTGAACGTCCTGCGGAAGAAACGCACAACCAACAGCGCCGCGTGTCAAGGGGTTCCCCCGTGAGACCGGGGTTAGGGCCCCGGATCATCGTGACACAACCTTAGCGTCATCCCCGACCCCGTCATCCAGGATATATATATATATATATATATATATATATATATATATTTTACGCAGCCTCTGCGAATTGCATATCGCGTTTTATTACCTCACCATGTCAGTTTCAATTTGATTAATCGTTCAGCCCTAGCGGGGGGGGGGCGGGTGTATGTGTGTGTGTGTGTGTGTGTGTGTGTGTGTGTGTGTGTGTGTGTGTGTGTGTGTGTGTGTGTGTGTGTGTGTGTGTGTGTGTGTGTGTGTGTGTGTGTCCACAGTCCACACATGATGAGCGGCCAGCACAGCGCCAGACGCTAGGTGAAGCCCTTTGATACGGCCGTCTGACGGAAGTTCAGGACTTTTTACTTTTGACTCTTTTGACATTTGCTTTCACAAGTGAGGAAGGATTCTTTCTGACATTTACATTGCGTTGATTAGAGATCAACGAAGCTGTGCTCTGATTGGACGCGACTGGAGAGGTCAGCGCCAACCGGGGGCCAGAGTTGAACTAGCGTGACCGTTGAGCGCGGGAGCGGGAAGGCGGATAATCCGAGTCACACGCTATCAGGGTATCTGCAGATTTCAGCAAGTCAAATTTAAGACTTTTTAATACCACCTTGAATGAAATTTAAGACTTAAAACACGCGATGGTGGGGGTTGGCAACAGACGCAAGCAAACTTCGGAAACGGACGTCTTCCAGCCAACTGTCCTTGAATTTGCACCTACCCATTGTCACAGACTAGCTAGCATGCACACAGATAATCGTTTATATATGCAGCTAGCAAGAAAGAAGCCTCTCTATATGTCCTTCCTGAAAAGTCACTCGAGGAAAATATAAAAATATATAGTCCTGCATCGACAAATTTAAGACCTTGAGTTACAGTATTTAAGACCAGCATATGGCATTTGTAACGAATTTAAGACTTTTTAAGGCCTTAAATTTAGAAACATGAATTTAAGACTTTTTTAGACTTTTTAAGGATGCGCGGACACCCTGGCTATAGCCCGGGCTAGCCTCAGCGGTCGAGCTTTGGCGCTCAACTCCGTAGGAAACATCGACCACGCCGCGGCTGACAGCTCATCGTGTGCTGACCGCCGTCAGCCCTGCTGGACCGCCGTCAGGCCGGGGCGGGAAGCAGAGGAGGCCAGCCACAGCCAGAGCTCCCGAGTGGGAGGCTGCCGCTGCATTAGACTCATTGCAATCCAATCCCTCTCTCTCTCTCCATGCATATTGTAAGAGAAGCGATTAGACGTGCTGGGTGTAGGGGGGGGAGCGTCTCACCACTGCTTGGTAATGTCAAACATCATGATGACACCGTTGCAGTTCTTGTAGACGTCGAGGAACTCTGCGTCCAGCGCCACCTCGTCCGACTGCGAACGCCACAACACAATTAATCAGTAAAAATAGGTAAATCGTGTTCTGGATTAAAGGCTGATTAACAGGGAAACCTGAGACCAACATTTATAATTTAGGATAAAAAGGAGGAAGGAGTGAAGCCGACACCACATGTTGCTCGCTGACCCACATTCCAGATCTATAGTTTTCCCTTAGTTTTTTTCTAGAACCCATGACGGTCATGTGATAATCACCTCGGGGGTCTCGTTCTCCATCTTCAAGTTTTCGCCACGCTTCTTTCCCTTGCCTGGAACAGCAGAAGAGACGTGGTGAAGGCCAAGAGGAAGACCCAACACAGAAGATTAAAAACACTTTTCGGTGCACAATCTCGTTTTATTTCAAGAGCAATGCATGAAAAGCAAGCAAAGCATTATGGCCGAGATTGTTTATTCGAGCAATGCATGAAAAGCAAGCAAAGCATTATGGCCGAGTTACTTGTTGATATTCACTATTTTGGCATAGCTTGTTCAGCCCAAAATACGACAATAAACAGAATGCGTTCTTTAATTGTCAGGTCACTCAGTGCAGGAACCGTTATCAAGGGCAGTCGCGCTTCAGCCAAACCTTTTGAGTGGTAGTCACACTACAAACAGAGGTTAGCAGGCAGCGCTGACACAATGTTTGTCTTTGAGAGCGAGAGGAATGAAAAGGTACGGAAGGTTAACCACGGTTCACGAGCCACGACGACGACGCATTCTACACACCACAGCGAGCACCTACCATCAAGAAGAGGATATTTCTGGCCTGGGGTGAGTGCCATTGTGATACAGAGAGGAGAGAGAGAGAGGGTGAGATAGGGTGCGATAGAGAGATACATCAACATGATCATAGAGGATGCGTGGCTCTGAATGTAAACAAAAGAGGAACATTGATTGACATGGTGATAAAAACAAACAAAACGAATGCACATTTGTCACGACTTGACAGACGGTGAGTGAGTAATGGTGAACTCTTGTTCTTCTGACGGGCCAACACTCACCTTTGTCCACAACGTCCCACACCTCTACCTTGACCACGTCATCCGTAGCTGAGAGAAACAAGGGAAGAGGTTGTGACAATCTATATTAAACACACATCAAACACGAATGCTGTTCTACGCCAAGAGGACACAATGCAATAATTAGTGTGGGACCGGTTCTGACTCCTTTTACTTTACCTTGACACAGTGATGGTTTCAGCAGCAGGGAACTATTATTGATAAAGACTATCTAGTTATATGACTACTGTAACTACTACACAGAGAAACATAGAGGAGCTACTCTTAATACAAATGGTTAGCTGAACTCGAATGAGACGACTAGGTAAACACTAGGACCCTAGACTGAATGGGTTGGCCTACCTTGGTACGGGGCCACTGAAAACAATGCACAGAAGTTTTTAAAAAAACAATGAACCAAATATAGATGCCAGGAAAGAAAAGAGTGGTGGTGCGACCTGTAGTCAAGTTGAGACATGACTGGACTTACTTTTTGTAGTTCCAGTGGATGCTGGTCGCCTGGATTTTCCTGCGTGGGCAGGTATTCCTCCAGGAACTTCTTCCCCTGAAGTTCGGTGCCATAGGGTGCTCTTTCCCGTGTTCCTGTCCCCGCGAATCACTATCTTCACTGGGAAAACACAGAACCAGTATCTTCACTGGGAAACAGAACCACTAGCTTCACTGGGCAACAGAACCCGTATCTTCACTGGGAAACAGAACCACTATCTTCACTGGGAAACAGAACCGGTATCTTCACTGGGAAACAGAACCAGTAACTTCACTGGGAAACAGATCCACTATCTTCACTGGGAAACAGATCCACTAGCTTCACTGGGAAACAATTGCTGGCTTGGCATTGACTTGTGAATAACTAAAAAAACAATTGCTAAATTGTACACCATTGTACCCAAAAGCATTATCAAAGAACCAAAACAAGAGGATCAAACTCAGAGTGCCATTGAAGGTGTCTCAGAAGTACAGCACAGTGGTGAGAATGAAAACACAGTCACAGCCAATACAAATAAAAATATAAGCTCTACAATAATACAGTAATAGCACTAGAATAGGGAGGCAGTACACAACTACTCGTGATTGAATCACGTCAGGATGGGAGGGGGGTGGATAGTTTAGACTCGAGAGGTTCAGGTGTTTTTATTTACATGCCAAATTCCTGAACCACAGCTTTTGCACCCCAATGTCCACAATATATCTCTCTTGGCATTCTTGGTCCAGATAATTCACTGCCCTTACTGCTTCATAATGTTATATAACCCCATGACATGTAAACATGAACGGACAGACACAAGCAACACGTGATATCATCTATGCAGGACTGAGCACGCTACACAGCGCTGACAATATGCGGTCAGTTCTTCACATAGAGCCAATAGAGATCCGTCTTACTGTTGTACTGGACTCCCTTGGCGAAGCGGCGCTGCAGACTCTGGTTCATGGACTGCAGGCCAGCGGGGATGTTTTTATCCCTGAGCTGTCCCGGCTCAGATCCCACCAGCTTCTTCAGGGCTGAGAACATCGTGACGATCGGTTCGCTCCGACAAAGTCAACGGATCAGATGTGAGGGGGAATGAAAGCTCCACGACGCGGTCGTCCCAACCGGCCCCTGGTGGATACAGTGTCAGGGGATAGAGAGGTCTGTTCTGCTCAGTGGTGGTCCAGCACAATCAAGGATCCATGGCTTTGCTGTACCGCACTCCAGAGCCTGCCACTGTTGGCTATAGGGGTTCAGCGGAGTTATTTTCCCTTATTCGTCCGAAAACGGACCAGATGTTGCAGCTTATTTGATGACGAGGGAGGAGGATGACAGCATAGTCTAGTGAGCATCACCTGGGGGGAAAACGCAAACAAATAGACTCGTGAGAGATGAGAGCATGGATGGAGAGGGTGGGGGGGGGGATTGTTATGGACTGCTACAACATCACAACATCCCATTGAATTGACTGAGATCAATGCAGCTCCTGCTTCGCCTCTCTGGCGATGCCCATCTATGAAGCTATGCTGCTAGCGCCTAGCCGCTGACGCCTTTCAACCACAGTATCTCTACAGATAAACCACACATTCACGCACAAGGCTTGTTGAATAGCAACACGTCGAAATAACGCGTCAAGGTCCAACAGAAGCGGATATAGAAACCAACCACCCCCCCCCCCCCCCATGACTGATTACCTGGCTGCCAAGGTAACGTTTACCCGCGTATGCTGAGTGTGTACGTGTGTGTGGTGTACATCTATATGTGTGTGTGTGTTGTGGTGTGTGTGTGTGTGATGTGTGTGTGTGTGTGTGTGCTGTGTGTGTGTGTACGTGTAGCTAGCCTTGGTAGCATTAGCTTAGCCGACCCCAGCACTAAGCTCAATAGATTACGCTGTATGTTATTTATCCCTTAAACATCGAATGAGACAAAACACTCACAGTTAATCGTGGAGAAGCAGAGCCCCTTGTCCTCAGGCCTTAACGCAGAGACGTCTGAGCGCTACGGTGGCTTCACGGGACATTCCCTGGTGGCGGAGGAAAGCGGCGACACACACAGCTGACAGCTTGAGCGAAGCGGCCTCTCCTGCGCATGCGCTACACCGCTGAGGGGCGGCTCCACGGGGCCGCGGTACGCGCTGCCAACGCGCCCAGGCCGCTGACATGCGCCTCCACCGGTCGCGATTGGCGATGCGCCGCGCATGCGTCTAGACCGCTGTTTATTGAGGCGTATCGGTGCAGAAATACAAGACACACAAAAATATATATACCACTACGGTATATATATTTGCAGAGAATTTGTTTTATTTTTTTTCAAATTAAATGAAAAGTCTCAGTGTTGTTGTGTTAGTACAGATCTTACACTAAAGTTTGATCCTGATTGGTCGACATCCTTCCATGGATGGGCATTATCTTTCAATAATACCTCTGCATTTCCACATAATGTGCTACAAAATCCAACATTAAAAACGATTAACCCAACTATCAACAAGATGTTTCCTTGACCACACACATATGCTAAATGAACCGCAGCTGCTTTAAAAAAATAGATTTATGGGATGACGGTTTACTTATATTTAATCCTTGTTGTTTACTGTGGTATGACTTCAATAAACCACGCGCGGTGTGTCCCGTTTTTGTGTATATAGTGGATTTCCAGTGGCATCAATTGGGTAAGGCATTTTGCTTATGGATGCTTAGACAGCGCTGTAGGTCCTACACTGTGGATATTGGGGTTAAACGTTGGTTTAATCCCAACTGAAACATTAAACCCCCAGCATTGTGCAATCTCCATATGTAGTATTGTTACAACACGTGTTGGTATGAGGGTTGTTTTGAAGTCCTTTTGTAGGTAAGGTATCACCACTACAGGCTCATTGTGTGGTTGTTTTCCTTGCAGCGCATTGTGTCGCGCTAAGCGACGCGCGGTTTCCGCGCTCGGTGGCGCCGCGCTTGAGCGCAGCGGCAGAGCCAGACTCTACAACTCGCTGGCTATTTTCATCCTCATTTGATATTTGTTTTCGCTTCTCGTCGAAAAATGCAGCGCCTTTGTTTTGCGTCTGCATTTGAATTGCATCCCACCGGCTCGGATACATAGCGTCAACAATCCCGATGTTATTTCACTAAGGCACACTGGGTGTCTGCAGCCAAAACATTGCCAAACCGATTGTGCTCTGTGTGCGCTGAACACACCCTCCGAGCACCCGTATTGTAGTGCAGGCCGAATAATGGCTGCCACAAGATCCATCCCCAACATCTTCACTAGGAAGGCAACAAACCGGCTTCCCTAAGAGGATCCTCCTCGCGAACCACCTCGAAGACAAGCATCTTTGCAATCTCGTGTCAGAAGATCCTGAGGAGGCCTTTGCAGAGCCCGAGTGTGGTCATCGCTTTCTGCTCCTTCTGTTTCAACAAAACCGTGAGGTGAGTGTCATGGATGCTAGCTGGCTAGGCTGCTGTTATCAGGGTCTGGTGTTTTGTTCTGGTTGCTAGCAACGTGTTGGCTATGCATTGGATGGCGACTCGTGCATTATGTGATGGTTCGTGTTACAATGTCAACATGTTGCAGATGGGAGATGTTGCAGGAGGAATACCCTTGACAGCTCTTTTCTTGTGCTACCATAAAAGTTATCCAGTGTGAGCGCCTGGAACGAAACCCGAGGTTGTTGGTTGGATTTAACCAGGCTGCTTTGTGATTAAAGCACCAATAGAATAGCGAATTTGACTGTATTTGTACCGTAAAAACATGTAGGATTACTGCATTTTTGTCCTCAATGACATCTAATCCTTGTCATGGAAAATAATTATGTAGCATGCATTTGACAAGAATTTCCATTGTCTGAATATGACATTGCACACACCACACACACACACACACACACACACACACACAACACACATAACACACACACGCACACGTCACATCTACTCCTCAGTGTATTTACCTCTTTCTCTATAGGAATATGCATGCATAGATATTATTGTTCAGCTTTCATTATTGCAATTGTGTATGTGTGTTTTTGTGTGGGTCCTTTTCTTTTTGCGTTGTGTAATTTGTTGTTAAGGAACCCCTTGAGACGAGATGGTGTTCATCTCAGAGGATTATTCCTAATAAAGAAAGAAAATTGAACACACACACACACACACACACACACACACACACACAACACACCACACACCACGCACACACACAAGCAATTATAACATGCTGCAATGGCATGAGTATTTTGGGTGTATTGCGTAACCCCTTTTTCTTTTCAATTCTTTAAGTTCTGGGACCTCAGAAATGCAGTGTGCGTGCATAAGGGGGACTTGTTTGAGGAGCCCAACCTCCATCTCAAGCCAGGCGCGTAAGTAGGACTTTATTTTCACTGCTTGACAGTTTTGTCAAATCATGCCAGCACCCAATTAGCCTGCTGCTACATGTAACGACAAACAACAATCGGCATGCAACAGCAACAGCAACAGGCTCCAGTAGCGTTGGCCTGCAGTCCACTCAGGACAACAAACGGAATGTGTTGAAACCAGAGCCAGGTAATACAAAGAAAGGCCAGACGCCTCCGATGCAGGCTCGCGGCTCAGCCGGCCGACCCGGGGTCCAAAGCCCTTCGCTGCCGTCGTAACACAATAGTCTCGCTGGGGTGCGTAACTGAAGAGGGGAGTCCGACGGGACGGTTCACTGTCTCACCTGTAGGCTTAAAGACGAGACCTTCCTCTCCCCTGTTCTTGTCCAGGCCTTTCCAGACAACGCGGCCCGGAGGGAGATAGAAATCTCCTCACGGCCGTCTGTCCCAACGAGGGGATGCACTAGGACGGGAATAATCAAAGAATATGAGGTGTGGAGTCATTTGCACTAACAACGTGTGTGTGTGTGTCAACAGAACTCGATATGGTTCCTGTTCTATAGTTTTAGTGTCCTTATAAGCACCTTGATAAGTAAGAAGTGAGAAGTAAGACATTTGCAGTGAGGTTGTATTTATACTATAACGGCGTCAGGGTTAGCCCTAGAGGCTAGTAGTGTGCCTTGACTCTCTGGGTCTTATGAAACCGCCGACATCGAGGTCCTTCGACTGGAGCCTTACCCCTACCTGCCCATTAATGACATGTATCTTACCTTTTATTTTTTTAAAGGAACATTAAGTCCCTTTGGGGGAAAGACCCTGATGACTGATTGATAAAAGTATGTGGAGAGATAAAAGAAAAATATATAGTACTTAGTTTTGCAGCATCTTATCCTAGCTATCTTTGTTGCAAACAGGAAATGGGTTAACCCAATAGATTTTAGTGCTTGGCATTTGGTTCTATGACCATCCTTGCTGTAGCGACAGCGATATAGTGTTTCTCCTTCTTCTGACGAATGCACTTATTGTAAGTCGCTTTGGATAAAACCGTCTGCTAAATGCCCTAAATTAGGTTAATGTAAATGATGTGAGTCAAAGGTGCGCTCCAGAATTGATAGCAGAGACACTCGCGGTCATTAAGAGCTGGCTGTGTTGGTCTGCGCCCGCAGGCGGGCCACGAGGGGGACTGTGAGTTCCAGGTGGTGCTCGTGTCCATCGTTGTAAAGAGGCTGATGAGGGCCAACGAGAAGAACGCCGCCAAACGAACGCGCGAGTGTCCCGAGAGAACGCTCAACTGCAAGTACTGCAAAGAGCCGTTCCTTTTGAAGAACATCAAGGTGAGCGAACAGCAGAACGTAAACACAGCCCGCGGGTGACATCGTTGCCATCGGGTCCGTTTCCCACCGCAGGATCAAATGACCCACAACACAAACGCATGCCACCATCCATCATCGTTTTGATTATTGAAATGTCATTTTCATAGTTCATAGATTTGGACACTGTTGGACTTCAATGAGGACTTTATCTTTTAGGGCTCGATGATGAAATCTGTCCAAAGTACCCAATATTTGTGCGATGCTGTGCTAAGAAAAGAGATTCCCAGAGAAAGGTAAACTACCCGAGTTGGTTTTAGTGTTTTCAAATGAGAGGGAGGGCAGGGTTCCGGTGTATACAGATGACAGCTTGTTCAACACCTAGCTCATCCAGTATCAAGATGTGATAGGCTATCTCTTTTCTTCCAGTTCATAGTGATGGACCATAATTAGATTCTGCAGTGAAATTTAAAGCGCCTTGCAGTTTCATGTGGTTGGCTGCGATATGTCTGTAAGTAGCCATTTTTGTCCGTCAGTAGCCTCCTGTTAGTTTGAACTTCAGTCTGTTTGTCCATCCATCGGCCAACATTGTTTGCCTGCTGGCCCGTGTGCGTGCGTTTCTCCAGAGTTTTTGTATCTGTCCACTATCGTGCCTGTTAGTGCGTGGTGTGTGTGTGTGTGGTGTTGTTGGATGCTGTGTAGTGTGTGTGCTGCTCCTGTGTGTGTGTGTGTTGTGTGTGTGTGTGTGTTGTGTGTGTGTGTGTGTGTGCGTATGTGTGTGTGTGGTTGTTCTTCTGCGTCTCTCCCTCAAGGTGCGATGAAGAGATAGGCAGGGCTGCACGAGCACGAGCGCGCCTGCTCCTACGAACACTTGAACATGCTCTGTGGCACTTCATCCATGGGCATCAAGGGAGCCGGAGAGCCTGCAGCTCAGAGCCTGGACGTGGCACAGCCACAGGCTGCAGGAGTACACCAGTCGCTCAGGCACCTGTGGAGCACAAGATGAACCAGCTGGGGGAGGTAGGGTGTTCTTGGAGCTGTTTGACGTGGAGTTGGTGGTCGGCAGCCATCCTCTCTGCGGCATGCCCGGGGCCCTCGCTCGCCCACCTCCTTCGCGCCGCTGCCAGCGCCCGGTAGATTCCCACACGAAAAGGGGCGGCGCTGGAGCTGCAGCTGCCACGGCGAGAAAGAACACGGGTGGGTGGAGCTGAGCCGGCGCTGCCAGGCAGCATGGAGCTTGTTAAGGTCAAACACCTTGTCGAGAACTCGTGTGCGTGCTTGAACCGCGAGGTGGGAGCGCTCCGTCGCCACATGGAGACGGATTACAACGGCCGAGCACCAGCCTGGACCAGGACAAGATCGAGATCCTCAGCAACAAGGTGAAAACCAACACACACACACACACACACACACACACACACACACACACACACACACACACACACACACACACACACATACTCACACACACACACACACACACACACACACACACACACACACACACACACACACACCCCAGGTTGCGGCAGGCCATGGCGTGTTCGTCTCAGGTGCGGCAGCAGCTGGACAGCGGACGCGTGGGCGCTGCGCGACCTTCTCTCATCTCGTAGGAGGAGATGGAGGGCCAAGATGAGGGATGATGGCGGCGAGCCACCTTCGAGGCATCTTCGTCTGGAGATCATCCCGACTTCACCAAGAAGAGAGAGTGACGCAGACGTGGCGGCCGGGCAGGGCGCCCGGCCATGTTTTTCGGCAGGTAAGGGCGTCCTGTGGAGGGTTGGCTAGGGTCACCTTCAGGGCAGGCGGGATAGCCTGGTCAGGGCGGGGCGTCCCACACCTGTGGTCAATCACGGCCCACCTCAACACCTCAAGTGTTTCTGGCCTGATAAGCGGAGCGTGAAAACACAGTATTCAAGAACCTTACCGTGGTTCTGGAAACCATATAAGTAGTACATATTAATCACCTATGTATCTAATACATATAATCATTATGATGCAAATATTAAAATTAATAACATGAGTATGGTATGGTGGCAATGTCCCCACAGATTGGGTATCACTGGCTCTAGTAGTATGGGTATTTGAACGCCCAGTCACAAAGGTTCTTTTTATCCCCAATGTCGTCCCTGTAGTGTAGATGCGCCTAGATTCACATCTCTAATCGCTTTGGATGCAGTGTGTCTGCTGAAGTAACTAAGTTAGTAGTCTGTAAATATTCCACTAGAATCGGTAACGATCGTGTGTGTGTGTGTGTGTTGTGTGTGTGTGTGTGTGTGTGTGTTGTGTGTGTGTTGTGTGTGTGTGTGTGTGTGTGTGTGTGATGTCTAGTGGCTGTGTTGTCGTGTGTGTGTGTGTGCGCGGAGGTGTGCGTGCACGCTGCACGCGACACGATGTGCACTTTGCGCGTGTGTATTTACCCAGACGTAGCTTACACCAGTAAGTACGGCTACAAAGATGTGT
>OLKM01004142.1:0-24945 GCA_900291075.1 Melanogrammus aeglefinus | reverse complement strand
TTTGATGTACTTTTTTTTGCTTGTTTTAGTCGTTAAAATGAATGTTTTAAATATCCTAAACCAATGACAATCAAATCCTCGCTCGTCTACTTATCTATACAACCTATATGTTTATCAAATCTGTCTCATTTTCCTATGCCGGCTAAATCTTATTTTTTATCCTGAAGTGAGTTTCTGAAAGTAATGGAAATATCACAATGAGAAGGCTTTAAACACGGAGACGATATCGCGAGAATTATCACACCTCACGCTTACATGTATAAACATAGTTCACACCCCAACTTAATACTCAGACAATAATTAAATATACTACTTCTTTGTATTCAAAATGTGTCGCTATACTAACACATAGCCTCATAACTATAGTGACTCGAAGAACGTTTAGACAAACACGTGTATGTCGTCAAGAGGGGAGGTGCGACATCCTAAAACTATACCAGTGACTTTAATATGTTCTGTCGTGTCTGTACGTTGTGTGTATGTTTGTGTGTATGTGTTTTGCGTCAGCGTGGCTTTGTCTTTATGTGCGGTGCTGCTGTTGCTTTATAGATTAAAAACTCTTAATGATAGCATGGATATTTTAAACCTTACTGCCTACTACACACATTCGTTGAGGTCAGCTAAAGACAATCCTAGTGGTAATACTCGTAGCATAGCTACACAGCTTATGGGTTAAGATGGCCCCTACATTCCTGACGCAATGCATTATTTGCCTGTACGCTCTCAAGATTATGGCGTAAAAAAATATTTTTACTCATTTCTGATCAATAAACTTAAAAGTCGACAGCTTATAATTCCACCAAACATAATGCAACCACACTAAACAATATCAAGATTCACATTTAGTTCACCTCATTTTTCTGAAACTTTTCACGCCATTTACTTTTAGACAATAATTTTAGTCTAAACGTAGCCCTTTTGGTTTTTTAATTGCATCGGCTCATGTAGACGAAGCCGTATACTGCGCGTTTCACATGACCTCCTCGTCTTGTTTCCTAGTTTTATATAATTCCCTGAAATGGGAGTACCCGCATCTGCACGTATTATTCTAGCTACTATACGCAAATGGCGCTGTTATTAATTTGTTTTTTTTTTTTTTTTTTTTTTCTATATTTACTTTATCTTATTTTGGATTCTTTATTTTTCACGTGACTTATTTTATTTTAGGTCTATGGCCGCACACCTACCTGGGAGCAGACAACTTCGCAAGCTTCTGTGTTACATTTGCTTTGGCAGACAAGGTCTGGCCTGCCCTCGTACAAAAGATGCGTCCGCCCAACATGAGATGGCTGGCCGCTGATGTCAGGAAGCGCGCCCTTGTTGATAACCGGGACGCCAGTCGACGACTCATGGTACTGTTTTCGGCCTTAAACGAAGTAGGAAGATGAACGGCAGCTTGTAGTAGAGAGGAACGATGTTTTTTTCAGTTGCTGGATTGATTAAGGGCTCTATCCACCCCGACGTGGCAAGGAAAGGCATTGTAGTCTGAGCGCACAGTTACGTGAACGCCTCTTTGGGATTCGAAGAATGCAACGTGGAGGTTCCATGACTTTAGCAGTTCTGGCAATATCGTGTGATGCTCGGGAGTGCTACGCCCACACTACGGTGGGATACAACAAGGCAGTGTTTCCCAACTAGTTTACTACAAACTTCCTAAACTGCGACAACCACGACAATTTCCTTCATTGATTCTCACAAATGAATTGGCGATCATTAAACGCATAGCAGAATATTTTTAATCAGAGCACAGTAGGACTGGAATTAGGGCATCCCTCTCCCCTAGGTGGTAATGAAGGGAACTGTGGCGGCTTGTGGTTAGACCCTACAGCTGACAGCTATGCAGTTATGTAAATGCCTGCAAGATACACATTGAAATGTCATATATATTTCAAATATAGGGTTGGGAGGAAAGGTAAAAAAAACCTATGGCCTTCGAATCCGTTGAGACTTTGATTCGTGTCAGCACATTGACGCGGCTCAGGTTTTCTAGTGCTGCGGAGACTCTGAAACAGATACTGCAGCAGTTCTGCTTACACATCCTAAAGAATGTCGAATGAGCAGAAGGGTAACAGAAGTGGGTGCCTCAGGGCCTCAGAGACGAAAGGCAATATACCTATTCCAATAGAACAAAGACTATGTGCTAGCCACTAACTGCATGCCTCGATGGCTGCGCACTACAGAGCCGAGGCCACTGTCAGCACCGGTTGCTATGTTGATTGATAGAATGGAATTGGTGGCGTTGTAGTTGTTGAACCAGTTGAGAAACAGTAATGTCCCATGGTGTAGAAAAGTAACTGGAGTCAGTAAAAGTGCAGGGTAGGCTTAAAATAAAACCTAGAGTACAAGACATCATTTTAAACATGAACATGATGGTTGAGTTCCAGAGAAGAACAAAAAACAAAAACCAAAAGTAAATAAGCCGAGAACGATGAAAGTTGAAATTGACCACGGTGTTACCAGCGCCAGTGTGGCGCTAGAATCCGACGCGGCCATCTCTCACAGTCTCACTCACCTCCTCGCCTTGTTCTGAGCTCCTGCCTCGGTGTATCGCTCGAGCTGGGCCATGCCAAGCCGGGAGTGGGGTCGATTGACCGTGGCCGAGCCCTGTCTTCACTTTCTGCAGAGAGGAGGTGGAGGAAAAACAGCACAGGTGCAGGATGATATAAATTCAATGAAACTTGAGTCGATCTTCCAGCTGTCAGGGATGCACATTGTGGTAGGGACTTGTAGGTCACCCTTCACTGTAAAGTGCTTTTGGTGTACTTGAAAAGCGCTATATAAATGTGAAAAAATTATTATATGGAACTTTTAAAAGAAAAATCGAATGCTATATCGCAATCGCAATATGGGTCAAAATAATCACAATTCGATTATTTCCCCAAATTGATCAGCCCTAGTTGGTAATGTTGAGGAATCTGTCTGAACAGAATCTGTCAGAACCTTTCATACTTGGAGTTCAACCCCCAACCCCTTGCCTTAGATCAGGGATGGGCAACTGGTGGCCCGTGGGCCACATTCGGCCCACATCCTCACTCAGTCAGGCCCGCACATAATTAAAGAAAAAGGCCCGCACAAAAAATTAAATAATAATTGATCGAGTTACAGAAAACTCGGTCAAGAAAGATGAGAAGAATTCATAAAATTCAAAGGCAAACTTATGCGTCTAGTTTGCTTAGAAACTATATCAGTCATGAAAGATATCCACTTAAGTCGCCGCTACAACTACTACGACTGCGATGAATATCATGCTTGTTGGGTTTGAGTTCATTCAGTTGTTACACTTAATGTTGGGCCACTGTTTTTCAGTTTTGTGACATCATTGAATGATGATGTATGTGAGCCCTTTGCACTGATAAAAATGCTAACCATTCATGTGGATATTTGAACATGTAAAACATGAAATTAATGTATGTTGGTTCAATTAACATGCCGTACATAGGTTATGATTCTGGAAGATTTAGTGCTAGTGGCCATCCCCAAAACGCACCAGAATACAGGAAATCATATCTACAAAATTCAAAATTTTGTAGCTTCTCTCAGCTCACGTTTAGTTGAAGTGTCCAGTCATGTGGTCCTGATGGTCATGATGAAAAATGTGGCCCTCTTTATCATGAAAGTTGCCCATCCCTGCCTTAGATCATCCAATGGCACCCTAAACGTTTAATCTACGGGGTTGCGTTAAATCAAATACCACCCACACATAGTCCTGCGAAAAATTAGCTCAACAGGCTAGGCTACTGCGGCTCACCTGCAGGGCGTCACCGAGCGAGAGCTTCCTGTGCTTTAGGAGGTACGCCACGCACACGGTTGCAGAGCGACTGCGTCCGTTCTTGCAGTATACGACGGTGCGGCCGCCATGCTCCGCCTCGCTCTGTATGGCGTCGGCGCAGCGGTCGAAGTGGCAGTAGAGGTCCTCGTTGGGGTCGTCGTACACCGGGATGCGCAACATGGCCACGTGGTCGGCCGCGGGGAACGGCTGCTGCCTGGACACGTTGATGCACAGCGTCACCGCCTCCTGCTGGACGAGCTCGGTGCTGCAGGCCGAGCGCGCGTTGCTGATGAGTAAGGCCCTGGTCACCTGACAAAGCTGGAGCATCCTGAATAGCTGGGCGGGGGGGGGGGGGGGGGGGGGGCATGCGCTGCGTCCGAGCTGACCCTCACCGGGTGCCTTACTTCTAAAGCAGAAGAAGCACAAATAAATAAAATAAGGTTAAGTGGTACTTTACTTAATCCCAGGACAATAATAGAAGTTCAAAAGAGAAAACGTTAAACATATCTAGACACACAGTTTAAAAAGTAAAAGTGTTAACATACAAAAGATATTAAAGAATATAAGAAGTTATACATAGAAGATAACATAAAAACACAACAAGCAATAAATCGAAAAATATATAAATAAACACAATAAAATATATCAACACAAAAATGCTACAGACGATTAAAGATCTCATTTTCCTCTTGGTCGGCAACTCAAATCCGAGGTCACTTGTGTCCTTTGCTTTAAATATACATCACTCCATTTGAAAGTCTCCATTTCCCAACAGTTTAAAACATTTTAAACCAGCGATCGTCTGTATCCTATGTCCTCACAACCCCTCACTCTGCACGCCTCAACTGGCTCATCAAGGACACTGCTACAATATTCTGACAACTGCGTCCAATCACAGCCGAGCTCTGGCTGCCCTATAGGTCAAATCTCTATACCCAATGCCATATATATATATTTTTATAATTTAGTTTTTTTCCTTGCATTCCAATGATATTGTTATTGATTATTGATAAGGTTTCACCCGTAGAGGCGGTCCGGTCCCGAGTCCCCCTGACCTCGCTGGTGTTGAAAGCAGGCGGACTATTTTTACTGCTTGTCTCACGGAGAGAGCTGCCCGCCTCGCTGCGGCGCTCTCTGGGTCGTAGTGCCGCTCAGAATGGACAGTTGGCACTTTACTTAACGGTGGTCAACAGCATGGGATGGACAAAAAGGAAGACTTCGAAACTTTAATTTTGCTAAATAAATAGGGTCGTTCATTCAAAAATGTTTTCTCAAGTGTGGATTGAAGCGTTGTTTAGGATATTTGGCGTCGACGGTTGGCCTACGGCGTTGTGTGATTAATGACCTCAGAAATTGTGACCGGTTTTGGGCCCTCCTGTGACTGCGCGCGCATGCGTGTCTGGCGCGCGCTTGTCTCCTCGTCTGCGTGATGACGTAACATGACGTCGTTAGCGAACCCCCCCCCCCTTTCCCAGCATGCATTTCTGCTCCGAAAGCGAGCATAGGAGGAGGAAGCGCCGAGATGACGGAGTCAGCGGGGTGGCTGAAAAAAACAAAAAAAAATGACTTGCCGATGTCCGTTTAAATAAACTTTAAGACGCACCCCCATCATACATAGAGGAAGAGCTATCTAGCTCGTTTAATTCGTAAATAAACTTTAAGACGCACACCCCCATCATACCATAGAGGAAGAGCTATCTAGCTCGTTTAATTCGTAGCCAGATCTAGCTATCTCTGCGTTTGGATTATTGTCGGTGAGTTTCTAGCAGCGCGTTGTTGTTGTCACGACTTCGACCGGGCCGCCATTTAATTATGTTGTCGAACCAGAACGGAGACCTCCTCTGGACGCGGGAGGAAGAGGGAGACCTTTAACATGTGTTTTGAAATGTTTTTATACCCACACTGCCCGATGTGATGTAGAGGTTAGGACTAAATAAAGTGTTGGAAGCGCCACAGGGATTTGGTCCACCGGCAGTGTTGCCAGATTGGGCCCAATCTGGCAACACTGCCCAACAGTCCAGGTAGCATGGCTCATGCTAGCCCCGAGCTAAGCCCCCCCCTTTAGCCGCGTTGTAAACACGACCTAAGGAGTCGTGAGCGGGGTCCCGTCCTAGTTAAAAGTACGAGCAATGTATCCCAAGAACACATTAAAAACAGTTCGTCGACGGATCGGGTTTTAAATCCTCCGCGGGTAGATGTTCGTGTCCCCCCCCCCACCACCACCACCACCTTCCCCGACAGTGAGCTAGCCAGGGTTAGCACCGTGGAGGTCCTCAAGGGAGCCTGAAACAAGGAAGAATCCTCGTGGTGGTGGTAGACCACCACTAAACTAATTACTAATCATCCACCAGTGGTGGTTCAAACTGGACTGATTTCCCCCCGGCTTACAGTGACGGTACGTCCGCAGGGTGAGGGCTGCAGAAAGACCTTCTAAATCTAACTAGTTCAGGTTTTTTTTTGAAGTCGTTCTCGTTGTGCTTGGTTTCACTCTTAATGTGTATTACACTACTGTGCACCTTTTTCTAGAGTGGATGGGTTTCTGATGCTGTTGTATGCACTGCATTTTAAATTGTTAGCTATCTTGATGTGTGGGTACACCGAATGTGTTTTTAAATGTGTGCTGGATTTGCATTATGTGCCATATATGGTGTTGGCGCGGGAAAGTGTCTCTTCCTCAATGAGGGTTGCTTACATGGTGCGCCCCAACTGACTCAATTTCATTCCTTATGATTGATAAAACCTCTGTAGTAGTAGCATTTTTTTTGTCATCATATAAATTAAGTAAATCATAAATTTGTATTTTTTTTTAATTATAAAAATGTAACTTTTTTTAATATAAAATCGCATTTGATTAGAAAAGTTAACTTGCACTCCTTCAAATTTCTAAAATATTTTTGAAAAGTTTCAGAAAATAAACCTACGCAATAAAAAGACGCAGCTAGGCCCACATTCCTAACTAACTCTCCCATGGGCCATAATTATCATTATCTTTAATTGTCTTGGTGAGCTGGTCTTAGCCTATTGACTCTTTGACAGCCTTGAATTGGACATTTTGCGTCCTCAGTCAGGTTAATACATTTCACCTCTGATCCTATGGTCAAATTATTGTAGAAATAAAAAGTAGATCCAACTGAATCAAGTAGATCATTTTAGCTAGCTGTTATATAGAAACTCGGTTCTTGAGTCCTGTTAGTCCATCTGTAATGTTAGGTAAAAAACATACTAAATATGCACATATATTTATAGGTTATCTTAAACCCATATTATCCAGGTTGTCTTATAGCTTATTTGAAGGTTGATTTTTCTATTGTGTGTTTAAGGGTAGTCACGTTAATCTCACTATAATTCAGAACAATACACCTTAGAGAAATGGTTTATAATAACGATTGTGTTCTGGATGACAATGTGTTATGTACTGAGATCTTAATATTGGGAAATCTGATGTTAAATGTTTCTTAGTTTTATGAAACATTGAAACGTGGGCCTCAAGAAAGGTTCCTTTAAAAGCCTTAATAATATTGACAAAATCAATGCCCTCGAAATGTGTAATGTCTATGGTCATTAAAAGGCAAGCACATCTTTTGCTAGTTTTGAGTTTTCTGAGATTTAATCTATTGTGGTATTTTACCATAATGGACAAAATCTCGGAGCAATTGGGAAAATAAGTTGTATTCAACTTATTTGTTGATTTATTTGGTTTTAGAAAAACTCTTGAATTCAAAAGTATGTTGAAATAGTTGGCAATAAAACATTGGTAATAATAATCTTGTGTTGGAATTCAAATTCAGCTTTAGGATGGACTTCGTATCATTGTGGTTACAAATGCCGCGTAGTAATTTCGATTTCTATGCACTTTAAATCAATGTCTGTCACTCAATTGTACAGTAAGTCCATTGTTTGTAATATTAGACTGATAAAGTTAGTGATTGCCTGGTTCTCTTTATTTTCCTGGTTGACTGTCGCCTAGCTGTGAGGGGAAACCGCACGCTAGTAGTTGTCCTGAATTATCAATTGGCTTATGAAAGTTTTATTTTTGGTTTGAATGCCTAGTCTTCCTTGACCCTGATGTATGCATCAAAATGTTTTTTATATTCTTCCTTCTGAGGAAACCGCATATATCTGGGCTTCATTTTGTACACCATGCAGAGTTATACTTTAGTGGTGTGAAAATCAATATTCGTCATTGTCTAGATAACACGGTGCAAGTTAGACCTTGTTTCTGTTGCCTGTACCCTGATTCAGACTGAAGTCTTAATGTGTTGGATTTAATTGAATAAATATCCAGGTGTTTGAGGAGAATTTTTTTTAAATATGATTCCCTTATGGTCGCCTCTATTTCACCAATTTAGAAGTTACTGACTTTATTTAAATACAAATTAACCTAAACGAACAAGTGAATTAACGCTGCAAAATAATGTCTGAATAACCCTTTTGATAAATTATACAGTAAGTCATTCCTTAAGCTCCATCCACTATCCCTCTTAGTGATGCTACGCTCTAGCTCTCTGTGGTCAGGTCAATCGAGTCTTTTTAAGGTGCGTTCAGTGGAACCCGACACACTATGTGATATACAGTCAGGACAGGGTTATGTTGAATCAGCACAAGCACTCACTCTGTCCATACAGATATGAAGACAAAGCAGGGAGCGAAACCTCAACTTTAAGTCATTTCACAGGATGATCTGATTTGCTTGTAAAAGCATGTACCAGGATGTCGAACATACCCAATTTATTAGGACACTACTTTAAATGTCCGTCCCGCGGGTCGGTTCAGCATCTGCACCGTACCCCATGTACATGTGTTTTATTTATACGCACACGGTTGACCCCCCCCCCCCCCCCCCTCCGTCGTTGTTGCAGGTATCCCGGGCGTCACCATGGCGACCGACATCACCTCGCCTCCCCGGTTCTTCCACATGCCGCGCTTCCAGCACCAGGCGCCGCGCCAGGTGTTCTACAAGCGGCCGGACTTCGCCCAGCAGCAGGCCATGCAGCAGCTCACCTTCGACGGCAAGCGCATGCGCAAGGCCGTCAACCGCAAGACCATCGACTACAACCCCTCTGTCATCCGGTACCTGGAGGTACGCCCCGGCATCTGCCCGCCCGCCTCCTTCTGTTCTTCACCTGCCTCTTTTACGTTCCTAACCTGCCCCGATGTGTTCTCCACCTGCGTCTGTGTTCTCCACCTGCGTCTATGTGTTCTCCACCTGCGTCTGTGTTCTCCACCTGCGTCTATGTGTTTTCCACCTGCGTCTTATGTGTTCTCCACCTGCGTCTGTGTTCTCCACCTGCGTCTTATGTGTTCTCCTCCTGCGTCTGTGTTCTCCTCCTGCGTCTGTGTTCTCCTCCTGCGTCTATGTGTTCCTAACCTGCCTCTATGTGTTCTCCACCTGCGTCTATGTGTTCTCCACCTGCGTCTGTGTTCCTAACCTGCCTCTGTGTTCTCCACCTGCGTCTATGTGTTCTCCACCTGCGTCTGTGTTCCTAACCTGCCTCTGTGTTCTCCACCTGCGTCTGTGTTCTACACCTGCGTCTATGTGTTCCTAACCTGCCTCTGTGTTCTCCACCTACGTCTATGTGTTCTCCACCTGTTTTATGTGTTCTACACCTTCCTCTTTGAAGTTGTTAACCCGCATCTTTATGTTCTCCACTGTTGTAATCCTAATCTGCGTCTTTGTGTTCCTAACCGGTCTCTTGTGTGTTCTCCTTTTCGAGGTCACTTCCCCTTCCCCTCGTTCTTCTCACGTTCTCTGCGTATGTAACGTCCGGTCACCTCGCTGTCACTCTTGACTCAAGTGTCCTTGTTCCGCCAGAACCGGCAGTGGCAGCGGGACCAGCAAGACCTGAGAGCCATCCAACCAGACGCCGGCTGTTACAATGATGTCAGTACCTACAGTGTGACCATCAGCCATGACTCTTTGCATTCTGTGTGTGTGTGTGTGTGTGTCTACGCCACTCTTTGGGAGAGGTATGTGTCTAATGTGTGTGTGTTGTGTGTGTACGTGCACACCCCCAGCTGGTGCCCCCCATCGGCATGCTGAACAACCCCATGAACGCCGTGACCACCAAGTTTGTGCGGACCTCCACCAACAAAGTCAAGTGCCCCGTGTTCGTCATCAGGGTAAGACACGGCCCCTCACACGCTGCCCACCAGTTCATAGACTAGGGCCCAATCCCATTTCTACCCCTTACCCCTCCCCCCTTCCCCTTACCCCTTCAAAACAAGGGGCAGGGGTAAGGGGTAGAAATGGGATTGGGCCTAAACTCACCCCTGCTTAAGGTTAACCGGCCAGCCACCCCTTCACCCATTTCAAATGTTTGGCCTGCATGTATTCATGCCAATTATGGCACCCATTGCACTCCTGGAAGGAGGGGTCCCCCCCACCCTGCGTTCCTTCTCTAGATTACTTCCTTGGTAATTAAGGGAGTTTTTTCTAGCCCTCTGGGGGGCTGGGGTCGGGGGGGGGGGGGGAGTCATAAACATTGGGCCTGTCAAGCCCTTTGAGACTGTGCCTGTGAGTAAGGGCTGCCAATAAAACTGAACTGAATTACCTGCTCCTTGGAGACATGTATCTGGATTCATGGTCAGTCATGTTAGGTGAAAGTGTCTGCTCCTGTTCTTCCCCCCCCTCCCTCCCTGGTCCAGTGGACCCCCGAGGGCCGGCGCCTTGTGACCGGAGCCTCCAGTGGGGAGTTCACTCTCTGGAACGGACTCACCTTCAACTTTGAGACCATCCTACAGGTGAGCCCTCACAGCGCAAGCCAACTGCTAATAGCTCAGTTTGGAGAATGGTGTTTTTGATGATTATCTGCATTACACAAGAACATGGTTTTTCGTTTGATTTTTTTATTGGTCGGTGTACTATTGGCCTACATTCTGAGTTCTATTGTCCCAGAGTTCTGAGTTCTATAGGACACTGCACCCTGGTTCTGATGTGCTCCGTGTCCCGCTGTCGTCTCCCCCCCCCCTCAGGCCCACGACAGCCCGGTGCGCGCCATGACCTGGTCCCACAACGACATGTGGATGCTGACAGCTGACCACGGCGGCTACGTCAAGTACTGGCAGTCCAACATGAACAACGTCAAGATGTTCCAGGCGCACAAGGAAGCCATTAGAGAAGCCAGGTTTATACCCCATCTACCATTTTCTGTAGTCCATCCCAGTCGCTCGGTACTAGCGTGTTACTCCTCCTGTCTCTGCTCCACGACGCGGTCCTTAGCGACGGTCGCCGGGCATACGGGCGTGCGGTCGCATCGCCTCGCCGGTTTGTTTCTGATATCCCTCGTGTTGCTGCTCTGTGTGCCTGTGGCTGTTTTTCATACTTACCTTTATTTATTCCTGTGTAAAGAATACGCAAAAAAGGTTGATTTTTCTATTTTCTCTGCAGTCTTGTTGAATAAAGTGATGGATATTCTAAAGGTAAACACCTGTCTCCATGGCTAGGCCCGATGAGATCAGTCTGACCAATAAAGTTGAGCCCAGGCATGTAAACTTTAACCAATAAAGTGCCAGCATTTCAGAACCAATAAAGCATTGAGCTAAGGGTCTCGGAACCAATAAACACTGAGTTGGAGGGCTGCCCTGATAAATGAGGACCAATAAAGTTGCAGAAGGACGGTTCTCCCACACAACTTCCTGGCCCCACACCTAGTCCTGATCACAGGACCCCACGGCCTAACCAAACTATTAGCTCCCAACGTTCTCACTATTGTTCACCGTGGCCCCATCGAGCTTGTAAGCCTCCCAGCTAAAGCTAGCAGCTTCTCAGCTAAAAGCTGGCAGAGTATCTTTGTCCCTCAGTGGTCCAAAATAGGTACGTGCCACCATTAGGGGGCAGGGTAGCCGGGGGGGGGGGGCGGGGGGGGGTTAGCAGATGCACAGCTGGTCAAGTTGCGGCAGCATCACAAGCTTGTTCCAATAAATGTGTTGCTGCAAACAAGTGTTGACAGTAGTAGTAGTTAATACACCTAGTGCTTCACACAGACTCGGCCGCACGCTCACCCCTCCAACCAACCCAGACCCTTTGCTGTTTCACCCCACCTCTGCCCTCTTGGACTAACGGGTTGTGCCACAGTGAACCTGGGATAGGCCTTTAAATAAAGATCCACCACCAACACCTCCCCAGATCAGCAGAATATGGCTTGCCACATTCATTGATCAGTGATTCACATGGTCTAATATTACCATCAGATTTGTGTTTTTACCTTCAGATTTTACAGTCAAATAGGATCTTTGCAGGGTCTGTCTAGCTGAGCAGACATGGAGTGTGAGTGTGTGTGTGTGTGTGTGTGTGTGTGTGTGTGTGTGTGTGTGTGTGTGTGTGTGTGTGTGTGTGTGTGTGTGTGTGTGTGTGTGTGTGTGTGTGTGTGTGTGTGTGTGTGTGTGTGTTTGAGAAGGCATGTAGGTGATTGTTGGGGTAGGGTTGAGCAAAACTTACCAAAATCAATTTATTCTAACAAGCTTCCAATTTGGACAGGGCCATTTGACTTGTGCCCTGTGTGGGTTAGATTTGGTTGTGTGTTTTTGTTCAATGTGAGGACTGTGGGATTTACAGGACATGTAAGTGACGCCAAATGGCCAGCAGATGAAGCTGTTTCCATTTTCCCGCCTGTGGCTCCAGTAAGAGAATGTTTTTGGTGCTGTTCAAACTGAGGTCTGAACACAACCGCCACAGGGAGGTGGTAATCTAGGAACCAGATCTAAATGGTGTGGAAGGGAAAGGTGCAAGCATAGCTCCATTGATCATATTCATATTTGCTTATCGCCAGTGTTGATGTAGGCTGTAGGGCATGAGGTCAAAGGTCATAAACAAACACGGTTCATGAGGCCCTGTCACCAATGACTATGACGGTCTCTCGCCCCAAACCCTTTACTCATAGTACACAAGTGAGTCGTGAGCGAGAGAACTTTAGAGTCGGTGAGCTGGTCAGTGGAGCCTTCTGTACCTCTTGTTGCTCTGGTGGACAGCTGGACACTGTCCTGGTGTTTCTCCTAGAATAAGACGACATGGAAACTAAGCCCCAGGGCTGGAGTTGGTGGAGTTGGTTTGCGTCTGTATACACAGTTCCTACACCTCTACCTCTATTGGTGGGCTTGTCTCTGTGGATTAGGATTAACAAAAGGGCAAATCCAGGCTGAGGTGTGGCGAAGGCTCACGGCTAGTAGAAGGATCTACACTGCCCCCTTGAGGCAGGTTTTTGTCACTCTGACTGTGTCTGGGGGTCTTTTAGCTTGTGTGGTGGTCGGGAGGCTCCGGTTGGGGGTCAGTGTGGAGGAGGGTCAGGGTGGAGGTTAGGGTGGAGCTCCATGTGGGGGTCAGGGTGGAGCACTGTGCTGATGGTCTTCCTCTCCCTGCCTGTGTTTAGCTTCTCGCCCACCGATAATAAATTTGCGACGTGCTCGGACGACGGGACCGTGCGCATCTGGGACTTCATGCGCTGTCACGAGGAGCGAATCCTCCGAGGTCAGTCTGCCTTACACACACACCTTACGCGCACACACACACACACGTCAAGTAACACGCTCACACATCAACACGTACACAAACACCTTGCACGCAAACTCGTCAACACGTATACAAACACTCCAACATGCACACACACGTCAACACACATCAGCATACATGAGCATGCACACATTACGCGCACACACAACCACACGCATATGTCCTCAAATACGCACATTCGTCATCACACATTTTAAACTCCTACACCTCCATCTCATACAAGCTCACAAACACTGTGTCACAGGCGCAAGCATTTCAATGTGCACACAATATGTCCTGACCCGTGATGCTGCTTAAATCAGACACCAAACACAAACACATAATCTCACGTACACATACCTCACACACTTAGCAGGTTTCTTGCACACGCACTGCCATTATAGCCCAGTAAATTGTTGCAAGTTCTCAAAAGATTTATCGCCCCCTGCTGGTGAATGCATGCAAAACCAGCTGCATTGTTTTTAATATCACAACGTAGGCTGGGAAACGCTTGTGATGATCATTCAGGTGTGACCCATTACACTGGAAGGTTCATCCCCCTTGCTACAGCTCAAAGCAAACGGCGTGGATTTCTCCCTTTCACCACAAACTCTAACTAGAATGATATTGTTTTAATGGTGAAAGACACTGAAAGAGTAAATGCAGCTTGGCAGCGTTCTTCAGCTCGTTTCAGTCTATTTGGGATGTGTCAATTAAAAATATTGTGTTTTGCACATAAGACCGTAGCACGGACCACCACCCACGCACGACCGGAGACCCAGGTCTTCTGAGGACCACACTGTGACTTTTAATTATTTTTTTTTAATTAAAAGTGAATTTTAATTGGCAACAAAAAAATAATTGGAGCGACTTCAGACAACTAATTAATTACAGCTTCTTTATGTAATCCATACAAAATATTAACAAGAACACTTTTAATAATGCACCAAAAAAAGGTTTATGTTTTGGTCACAATATTTTACAATAACTGGTTAACTCTGCCCTAAATGAAGGCATAAAACCTTTTGATCCTGTTGTATCTCTCTGTATATCTCTTGCTTCTATTATGGGATGTACGATCAATACCCTGCATCCAGTTTCTTGTCCTCCCAACCAGCTGCTGGTGAACCAGGACCTGAATAGACTAACCTAGATGTCCTGCTGGTTTACACCATCACATTCAGGGCCCTCATCTGCAGACCCAACACGTAGCACCACCCCTTCATTCACACTGACATGAACAGCACCGCCAGCCCAGGACCCTCACACTCTGGACCCCTGCACTGGATTCGCGTCACACTCCCGAGTCCCCACCCTTTGCCTTCTGTAAAGCTGTTTGTAATGTTCTAGCTGAATATCTGAGACTCTCCTTCTCCCCCCCCCCCATCAGGTCACGGGGCTGACGTTAAGTGCGTGGACTGGCACCCCACCAAAGGCCTGGTGGTGTCGGGCAGCAAGGACAGCCAGCAGCCCATCAAGTTCTGGGACCCCAAGACGGGCCAGAGCCTGGCCACGCTGTGAGTTCTGCTCTTACCTTCGCAGTGCGGTGGCGTTCAATTGTTGACCGTGATAGGATCCATCTGTCTTTGACTTTGCCGTCCAGCGCGCAAAGCGGTCGGAGGAAGACAACGCAGGACAACAAGAGCTGCTTCGATCTGTTAGCGCGAGGAGCTAGCGGTAAACATACATGGTGTGTCCGCACTATGTACGTTTACTGCTAGATGGTCACACTCCTTGATTAACATGGGAGTCGATTGAAAGCGTTTCTTGCCCGCCTTGTGCCTTGTGTGCTGGAGGGGAACGGGCTTTGCAGCCGATGCTCAAGGCAAAGCACGTGGTCAATATGGGAGCGATGACGACAATGTCAAATACATCAGTAGAAAGGGGATTATGCCGTAACTGGATCGAGTGCCGAGGGGCGATGGGAGTCGGAACACGACGTCAGTGTTATTGGACAAAGTTGTGAGAGCCAGCGCATCGTAGGTCAGATATGCAAACAGTCATTCTCTTGTTCAAAATAGCCTGAATGTGGTTTGTATTGATGCATGTGCTCCTAGTTACCTACTCTTTAAGGTACAGTGCAGGTACTCTTTAAGGTATAGTGCAGATACTCTTTAAGGTACAGTGCAGGTACTCTTTAAGGTATAGTGCAGATACTCTTCAAGGTATAGTGCAGTTAAGGTACAGCGTAGGTACTCTTTAAGGTATAGTGCAGATACTCTTTAAGGTATAGTGCAGGTAAGGTACAGCGCAGGTACTCTTTTAGGTACAGGTACACTTAAGATACAGTATGTCTTGCCTATGATCAGCGGAACATGTCCAAACTTCTCCAATACCATGTATTTCTATGTATTCATCTGAGGAACCGTTACTAGTAGTTTGCAGTAAAACCTGGCTGTGTGTCTTAAGAGTTCAACACACTACTAACCAGCGTCAGGAGAACTTCACCGTCTAAACTCATCGTCTCTCCCCCCCCCCCCCCCCCCTCCGTAGCCACGCCCACAAGAACACGGTGATGGAGGTGAAGTGGAACATGAATGGTAATTGGCTGCTCACGGCGTCGCGTGACCACCTCTGCAAGCTGTTTGACATCCGCAACCTGAAGGAGGAGCTCCAGGTGTTCAGGGGACACAAGAAGGAGGCCACAGGTACGACGGCCTGGTGCTGGTGCTTCTCTGCTACTGGTATTGGTACTGGTGTGTGTGTGTAGAATAAGGTCTGTGTCTCTGTCTGTGTAATATATCCTGTGTCTGATATATCCCGTGTGTGTGTGTGTGTGTGTGTGTCATCTATCGTGTGTGCAGCGGTGGCCTGGCATCCCGTCCACGAGGGGCTGTTTGCCAGCGGCGGGTCGGACGGATCGCTGCTCTTCTGGCACACGGGGTAACCATGGCAACGCTCTGTTCCTTTGTCGTAATCCATCCTCTGTTCCACAAGTTATAAATAGATAGGAATATATAGATATGAAGATATAGATATAGATAATATGCGTGAGGATGCTCAGTCTCACGCAGTACGCCCCACGGTGCTGAGCTGATAGCGGCGTAACTACAGAACAGCCCACCTGAGAGGCTTGTGTTCTGGGGGCCCCTAACACGAGGGTGGCCCTCAAGGGTGACCCCATATCTAACACGACCCTCATGGGTGCCTGTTCCCCCCCCCCTCAGCGTGGAGAAGGAGGTGGGCGGTATGGAGATGGCTCATGAGGGGATGATCTGGAGTCTGGCGTGGCATCCGCTGGGACACATCCTCTGTTCTGGCTCCAACGACCACACCAGGTACCGCTCGTCCGGAACCCACGCACATCCGCTCATGGAGAACCTTTAAACATCCACTCGTCTAGAACACACTCACATCCACCTGTTGAGAACCCACTCACATCCACTGACGGAGAACCCACTCACATCCACTGACGGAGAACCCACTCACATCCACTGACGGAGAACCCACTCACATCCACCTGTGGAGAACCCACTCACATTCCACTGACGGAGAACCCACTCACATCACATCCACCTGTGGAGAACCCACTCACATCCACTGACGGAGAACCCACTCACATCCACTGAAGGAGAACCCACTCACATCCACCTGTGGAGAACCCACTCACATCCACCTGTGGAGAACCCACTCACATCCACTGACGGAGAACCCACTCACATCCACCTGTGGAGAACCCACTCACATCCACTGACGGAGAACCCACTCACATCCACTGACGGAGAACCCACTCACATCCACCTGTGGAGAACCCACTCACATCCACTGACGGAGAACCCACTCACATCCACCTGTGGAGAACCCACTCACATCCACTGACGGAGAACCCACTCACATCCAGTGACGGAGAACCCACTCACATCCACCTGTGGAGAACCCACTCACATCCACCTGTGGAGAACCCACTCACATCCACTGACGGAGAACCCACCCACATCCAGTGACGGAGAACCCACTCACATCCACCTGTGGAGAACCCACTCACATCCACTGACGGAGAACCCACTCACATCCACCTGTGGAGAACCCACTCACATCCACTGACGGAGAACCCACTCACATCCACCTGTGGAGAACCCACTCACATCCACTCATGGAAAACCAATGAATCACTTGGATAAGGCTTAGTTTATTTCGTTCTGCCCAATCAAGCGTAGTCCCTCGATCGTTCACCGTCGCTAAGCTATGTCATGCTAGCCCTGTCTGTAGTACAATATGCGATTCACATTGACGTATGACCCACAGGAAAGCGTGTTTAAAGGTTTGTTTCCTGGGTGTCTCTTCTCCGCAGTAAGTTCTGGACCAGGAACCGACCCGGGGACAAGATGAGGGACCGCTACAACCTGAACCTCCTGCCGGGGATGTCAGAGGACGGCATGGAGTACGGTGAGTTCATGGGTCAGGGCACGGCACTACCAGGGAGTTCACACGCCCCTTCACCCCAACCCGCCATATAGAATTGACCTTATGTGTTTCTTCACTAGTCAGGAGCAAACCAATGCTGGCTAACCCTAGCATTGTGTGTTCCTGGCTAACCCTAGCATTGTGTGTTCCTGGCTAACCCCTAGCATTGTCAACGAACCGTTAACCATGTGTGATTCTAGCTAATGGCTAGTGTTGTGTGTTCCTTACCAAACTCAAACATTTTGCTACCAGCTAACTGCTAGCATAACCGTTCTTGTAGCGCTGCTATCTTTGTGTGCTCCGAGCTTACTGCTAGCGTTGCTATCCTTGTGTGTTCCGAGCTAACCGCTAGCGTTGCTGTCCTTGTGTGTTCCGAGCTAACCGCTAGCGTTGCTGTCCTTGTGTGTTCCAGATGACATGGAGCCCAACAGCATGGCCTCCATCCCTGGTATGGGCATCCCTGAGCAGCTGAAGGCGGCCATGGAGCAAGAGCAGAGCGGTAGGAAGCACCCCCCAAGTCAGTCGTGTGTCCGCTGGCCTGCCGGTGGTTTGTGTTGTCGAGTGACGTGTTGTTGATCTGTGGGCGACCAGGGAAGGACACTGCTGCGGAGGAGGAGATGTCCATCCCAGGGCTGGACTGGGGCATGGACGAGGTCATGTCCAAGGACATGAAGAAGGTTCCCCAGAAGAAGGTCCCTTACGCCAAGCCCATCCCCGCTCAGTTCCAACAGGTAGGACTCCCCTCTGACCTCTGTCCTGACCTCTGTCCTGACCTCTGTCCTGACCTCTGTCCTGACCTCTGTCCTGACCTCTGTCCTGCGATGCGAACTCACCTGTCGTTGGTTTGTGATCAACAAACGAGTGACGACATGGAATCAAGCGTGTGTTTGTGTGCGTGTCTCTGTCCCTCCAGGCGTGGGCTGACAACAAGGTTCCTCTGGTGCCCCCTGGTGGCGAGATGCCCAAGGAGCGCAAGGTGGAGCCGCAGAAGGCCGACGGGAAGAAGAAGAGCCAGGCGGAGATGGAGCAGGAGATGCTGCAGTACACCAACCCCATGATGATGGAGGTAGACACGCGCTTACTCACAAGGAGGTTTAAGATGTCAGATTCACTTTTCTGAAGGCTATGACTCCAGCGTTACTGATGATCTCTTGTGTGTGTGTGTGTGTGTGTGCGTGTGTGTGTGTGCCCGTGTGTCTGTGTGTGTGCGCGTGCGCAGCAGATGAAGATGGACGGCCCCCCGCCAGGCCAGGGGCCCATGCCGCCCTTCCCGGGCCCCGGCTGCCCCATGCCCCCTCCCCCTCAGGGGTTTCCCCCTCAGCAGATGCCCCACAACATGGGGCCCCCAATGGGCCCTGGAGGCATGCAGCCCCCCTTCATGCCTCAAGGACAGATGGGGGCCCCGTCGGGACCCCCGCCCCACCAGGGGCCCCCTCAGAACATGATGGGACCCACGGACCACCACGGCCCCCAAGGCATGCAGAGACACCCAGGCCCCCACAGGAACATGGGCCCCCAGGGGCCCCACGGCATGGCCCCCGGGCCAAGAGGGATGCAGGGACCCCCGGGCAACATGTTGGGCCCTCCTCCCCGAGGCATGGGGCCCAGAGACGGATCCCAGGGGCCCCCACCTCAGGGTGGGATGATGGGCCCCCCGGGGCCAATGATGAGGCCCCCGCTACGGACCCACGGCAACATGTCCAACAACTACGGGATGGGCAACATGCAGGGCCCACCCCCGGGCGGGATGCACGGGCCCCCAGGGAACATGCAGGGGCCTCCCTCCTTCATGGTGAGCGCCATTAGGAAGTGAAGGGAGTGGTGAATGTAAACGGTTGGGTGAATGTCAAAGAGTTGACCAACGACTGAACAGATGAATGGGTGAAGGAGACTTGGACGACGACTGAACGGATGAATGGGTGAAGGAGAGTTGGCCGATGGATGAATGGGTGAAGGAGAGTTGGCCGATGGATGAACGGGTGAAGGAGAGTTGGCCGACGGGTGAACGGATGACTGGGTAGCGGGGTAGTGGTATGGTGCTTCATTTTCCAAAAGCTCTCGCTGTGTGTTAATGCCATCTGATGGAATCTGTTTCCGTGTCTCCCAGGGACAGAACTCGGGGCCGATGATGCACGGCATGGGACAGCAAGGACCCAACGGTGAGTGGAGAGTTTACAGCCCCCCCCGCAACTTAACGGCATAGACCCTCGAAGGAGGCACTCCATCCAATATCTACAACTACCGACCTTATGAAGGGGGAACTACGAACCTCTGCGTAGTACCGTTACCCCAAACTAGATAGAAACTGTTACCTCACTATGGGAATAGATTAAAAAAAAGTAGTTAGTCTTGGGCTGCTTATATCCCTTTTGCATAAGACATACATATATATAATAAGAGTTTGTGCAAAGTTTACAGTTAGTTTCTCTCAGGTCTCATTCATTTGGTCGAAATGATTGGTTTAACCTTGATCCGCTTGCAGTTCTCTACTCAAAGTTCATCGCCAGTGGGATGTAGAATTACGGGACGTCTTTGAGCAAGGAAAACAAGCCACTGATATCCCTGTGATGGTTTCCTGTTTTCAGGAGACCCCAGAGGTCCTCCTCCTAACCACCACATGGGACCCCCCCACGACCGCCCGGGTCCCGGCGGTCCGGGGGGTCCGGGAGGTCCTGGGGGGCCAGACCAGAACCAGGGCGCCTACTGGGGGGACAACCAGCAGGGGCGACGGGGACCCCAGGACTTTGAGGGGGGCTCGGACTTCCAGGGGGGCCGAGGAGAGGAGGGTTGGCGGCAGGGAGCGAACCAGGGCTACCAGGGTGGCGGTGGAGGAGGAGGGAGAGGTGGAGGGAGCTGGGGCAACGAGGGGTTCCCCCGCGACGGAGCAGAGTTCAGGGGGCGCAGGGACATGAGGTAAGCCTGCTCAGCTCACAGGGGGGGTAAAAAGACGTCCGACCCGCCATGACTGTTGTATGCATGTGTGGAGGATGGAGTGATGAAGAACACGCTTCTACATTGATTACTAACCGTAGCCTCCAAATCCAGAGACTGAACATAGACTAAGGCCCAATCCCATTTCTACCCCTTACCCCTTCCCCTTACCCCTCCCCCTTACCCTTACCCCTTCAAAACAAGGGGGAGGGGTAAGGGGTAGAGATGGGATTGGGCCTGAATCTAACCCGTTGGAGTTGACTTGATATTAGAGATCAAAGATATGATGGTTTACTATTACAGTTATAGATAAGGATTAAAGGTTGATAGTATAGATAAGATGCAGATTTCTGTGATATTAAAGATAACAATGTTTCCGTGATAATGAAGATACAAAGATTTACGTGACGTTCAAGGTATGAAGGTTCGTGAAAGATATAAAATATTGAAATTTAAGGTGAAGATATGGAGGCTTTTCGAGACTTTAACACACGGCATGTTGTGCAGCTGGGGGCCGGTGCCAGCGCTGTATGAAGGCATACGAGGGTGTGCTTCCTGACCCCGTCCCGTCTCTTCCAGATTCCGGGGTGGAGGTCCAGGTCGCCCGGGGGCCCGCGGTGGGGGTGGAGGTGGAGGTGGAGGGGGAGGGTACTCGGAGGAGTACGGGGCCCAGGACGATAGCTTCGAGGCCCCGGATGAGATGGGTCGCGGCTGGGAGGGCGGCGGCCGGGGAAGACCACCCCGCGGTGGAGGACCGCCGCGGGGTGGAGGAGGAGGTACGGAACCCAACATAGTGCATTGTGGGACGGACGCTTGGGCCAACGCCGCTCTGCTGGGCGGCAGTGTGTGTGTGTGTGTGTGTGTGTGTGTGTGTGTGTGTGTGTGTGTGTGTGTGTGTGTGTGTGTGTTGGCGATTGTGTGTGTTCATAATTAGTTTGTGTGTTCGTACCCTCTCTGTAACGTGACATATGCGTTCCTAATGGGTGTGCGTGTCTTCGTAACCTGTGTGTGTGTGTGTCCTCTCCAGGCCACGAGGGTTACCGCGGTGACGGCCAGCCGATGCTGGACAGCTCCTCCCCCGGCGGAAGGGGGGAGCGCCCCCCGCCCTCCTCCATGCAGGGCATGGACATGGCGTCCCTCCCCCCACGCAAACGGCCCTGGCACGACGGCCCGGGCACCGGAGACCCCCGGGACCCCCGCGAACCTCCTGGCGGAGGCGGAGCAGGAGTAGGAGGGCCTGAGGGTAAGAGGAACCAGAGTGCTGCTCGCTAGGTTCTAAAAAATCGGAGGGCTCTGATTAGAGGGGTTTTTTTTCCGATTCCGATGACCTGAAATGAGTGTCGGCTGATACCGAGCTCATGCCGATACAGCATCTAGCATTGTAACTACTTATTTATAACACTTATGATCAGGACGTGCACATAACTGGTACGCAAGTACGCATGCGCGCCCATAATCAGGGATGCATAACGGCACTTGTGTCACTACAACGCTTTTGCGTAACTGACGGTAGAACGATGTGCCTTGGCTCGAAACGAATGATGAGTTCACTGAAATGTGCGCTCATTTGTGGTGTGCGTGTGTGTTGTGTACCGCGCATTAGGGGTGTGAACGGTTACACGACCCCTTTTTTTTTTCCGTGACCACGGTTAAACGTTTTATTTATTTATTTATTTTAAGTGAACCACAGTCGCGCTATAGGGGGATTATTTGTTCATCAACACAGTGGATGCGTGAGCAGAATGATCGCAAAGAGATAATTTGTTTGACCGGTTGCCATGGTAATCTCTGTGCGGTTAGTTTGTAATTGTGGTGTTAATTAGGATGTTGTCAGCTTACTGTTACATTAAACTGTAATCAGAAAAAGCGGTTATATGCTATAGACCCCTAGGGTATCCGTGGTATAAAGGCTGGGACGAATTCCGAATTATACATTTGTAAACTGTTGAAAGTATAGACCGTCGCGATTCCCATTGAAACAATGGCGCTGTGTTTTTTAGAGTTTTTTTTACGGTTTTCGTTGAGATGGGCTTATTTTTCTTTAACGGTTATGATTTACTAACCGGTTACACATGTACCCATGCACACCCCTACCGCGCACACACTCGAGAATTGTGCAAAATCAGATGATCGCAACGTTCCTTTTGAGAGATATTCAAGCGCTCCGTGGTCAAGCTGCTGCTGCAGTTTGATTTAAAAAAAAAAAATATATATATATATATATATATATATATATAAAATACTTGCTGTGCTTAAGAAATTCTGTATTGAAAATGGTACCTCCTTTGTAAAACCTGGCAAGTTTCATTAGATCAGATGTTACTTTGGGGCTGAGTTTGGGGTGCGTACCAAACTCCATCTCCTGGTACTCACCTGACTAACTCCTTAAAAAGTTATGTGCACCCCTGCTTATGATGACATCAATGTACAGTCGATTCACTTACTCTCCGCTATTTTGTTTTTCAGAACTAAATTTCTAATCTATAATTATAATAAAAAAATGTATTCTAGTTAAGGGTGAGCGTTCTTGTTTTTCCCGACTTGGTAGCTTGACCACACGTAGGTCGGAGATGACGCGTTTCCTATTCCGACTTCCCAATCTCCTCCGGTTAACGAGCGCAGCCTAACCCCGTTGTGTTAGCGATGTTCTCCGCCTCTGTGTAGTAAATGAGTCACGTGGCGGTATCGGATTGGAGCGTAGACTTGCGTACTCACCGTCACCCGATCGGGCCTTTCAGGCAGTACCAGAGGCAACTCTGATACTGGTATCGGAGAACTTACGTTGCAGTTCTGCACCACTTTCATAACACACGCGCTTCAGGCGTCATGAACACGCTCAAATAGTCGTTTTGGTAAAGTCGTTAGTTCTACGGCTATGTTGGCATCTGATTTTTGGAAAAAGACTATTCTTTCTTGTTACTGTCGAGTTGGTTCAACATTAGTGATCTTGTTTTTCTGTGAGGTTCTTGTACGATTCTACTTTGATTTTTTGCATCGTTTGAAGCGGATGAATTGCTCTGTCCTGACAGGTCGCCCCCCCCAGCGAGGCGAGGAGGGGGGCTATGGGCCGGCCGTACGAGGAGGTCGTGGGGGTGGGGGCTGGGGTCCGGGAGGAGGTGCAGGAGGGCCCCCCCTCAGGAGAGGAGCGCCCAGAGGAGTGCCCCGCGGTGGCCGCGGCCGGTAGTGACCGCTCCCCCCCCCCCCCCCCCAACCCCCCCTTTCACTTTGGTGTTGGGTGTCCCGCCAACTGACCTGGTTCACACTGGCCGCCTCTGTGTTGATCGACACAAGACTTGACCAATGGGCCGGCAGAGTGACCAGATTTAGTTTCCGAATCAGTGAAGTAGGATTTTTTTTCTTTCTTCTTCTCACCCCAGTGGATAAGACCTTGTAGCCAACGCAAGGCTTTGATAGGACCATGTGCGTGCCCATTGGCCATGCAATCACAGTGACCATGTGACCTCGGCGTGGCCTCTGACATGTTAACCCCCCCCAGCCCCCCAGGCGTCATGTACACACTGTGTGACTCCCCCCCCCCCCCCCCCCCAACAAGCGTCACATACACATTGTGTGACCACCCCCCCTCGGACACTAACGCGGGCGTGTCGGCCGACAAAGTCTCGAACCCGAACTTTAGTCAGAACCCCGTGTTTCACGATGCACCGTGTTGGACACCCGACTGATGTGGCAGCCTGGGTGGGAGGTCCAGGGATTTAATCATCTCTCCGATCGCTCCTGAAGGCTCGTCTCGGCGGAGTCCCGACACGCCAGCTGTCACGATCTCCTCCCAGTGAGGACCTCTGCATTCCCCAATCCGCTCCGTTTATTTAAGTTCATTTTTTAATTGTGGTCAACGGATTGTTGATTTGTGATCAATCCTCACCCCATCCCAGGAACCTTCCGACCTCGGGGTGTCCTTCCTCTGTTTGTAAATGTACAGTTTGTCTTGGGTTGCTTTTGTCCATTTTGTATAAGACTATATAATAGAGTTTGTGCAAGAGTTTAACACAACCACCGTGATTTATCTACTCGTCTCCTGATTTATGTGTTGCACCAAAATGAGAGTCGTGTGTGACCTTTACCCGCTAAACTGTAGATTTTTATATTAACCATGGACATGACAATATAGTTGAGAACCGAAAGCCAGATGGCATTGTTTTCAGTGTATTAGATAAATGATAGTAGTTCCGACAACCTGTCACCAGAGGAGGCTTTTAAAAAAAAAAGAAGACAGGAAACGATAATAAAAAGCAAATTTTAATTTTCAGTACTACCGTCTGGTATCTGCTGGTTAGTTGGTGGCGTTTTTCTAGCTCGTCCTTATTGTTGTGCTGTCCAATCAGCGGGTAACAGGAGA
>OLKM01004141.1:0-24965 GCA_900291075.1 Melanogrammus aeglefinus | reverse complement strand
TACAGTTCGTACGAGTAAACAACTACCCATCTCTTGGAGACTTCATATGGCCTGCCAATTTGTCGCAACTCTTGCATACACTGGTTGCAGCAGTAACAGCACCTTTGCCAGTTGAGGACCTCTCTCTGGCCTTACGATCTACCAAGGCCTTCTGGTTTGCTTGCCTATTTCTCTGTACCGTGCTTTCATTTCTCCAGTTTCTCTCTCATTTGACCATATTGCCACCACATTGTCTTTCACGTATGGCTTCCCATTATCTTTGAGCGGTCAGGCCCCCTCACTGCGGCATACACATTTCAATGCGTGAAAAGCCTGTTTGACGCTTGTAGGAACCTTCCCGGTAAGGCAAACAACATGTATGGCAGCCACTGGGTCCCAATCAGGACCTGTATGTGAGACAACTTGCGCAGCATGCTTTTCAGTGTCTGGTGAGCGTTCAGCCAAGACGTCCGTCTGGGGGTGGTAAGGGGTGGTCTAATGCCCTTTACTCCTAACACTTTGTACACTGCCGCAAAACAGTTTTGACCAAAAAAATTTGTCACAATCTGTGAGGACTCCTTAGGATGCTACCCTGGAAAACACACTGTACCAGGAGTTTTGCACCTGCCGGGCTTGATGGATTTGGGGGAAAAGCTTTCGGTAACGGTTTGCATAGTCACAAATGACTAATATGTAGCGATGACCCGAGGAGCTTCTCTCTAAGGTCCACAATGTCCATGCTATTCCTCAAAAGGGGTGTCTATGTCGGTAACGACGTGCAGTGTGCGCGGGCCACTCCTTTAGCTGAGGTGAGCTGGCATATTTCACAAGAACTACAGAACTGAGAGACTTGGCTATACATCCCTGGCCAAGCGAACCGACTTCCAATCCTATTTAAGGGTCTTTTCGACGCATGTGACCGCCATGGATGGAATTGCAGCTCATGACTTTCTGCCTGCATTGTGTGGAAGCCGCTAAAAACCTCAATCTTTCCTTCTGCGAATACAACGTCCTCTGTTCACATCAGGTAACCTCATCTAGCGACGTGAGTTAGCCTGCTTAACCCTCTCAACTCTGTCACCTTTCCGACCACTGTTTCAGGGTGATCCTGCTCTTTGCAATACCCCTAAATCTGTGAGAAGTCAAATTCTGGCATACCCGGGGTTTGGTTTGGCCTTTTGTCTCTTTCCCTAAGGGCACCCGAGTAACTTCTTCCTCCTTCTCTGTGCTCGTTGACTTGGTGGTTTTACTGGGCCTGCTCCCAGTCTTCCCCAAAAAAAGGCACTCCCTGAGGCCTCCCTTTACACTCTGTGCTCTGGTGAGACATATACAGGGCTTACTGTTTCTGAACTCTCAGCCTCATCTCCACAGCTGTCCAGACTCACCCTGTGGCCTGCGACCTTGGAATCATCCACCCCCATAACCCACTCACGATCCGCCCTCTGTACCAGGTCATAGAGAAGTGGGCACATCGTTACCAAAGAACAAACGAATACGCAGTGTTGCGCTAAAGCTACGACGACAGAAGACCTCGGCCTCTGCTGTCAGATAGACCTCACGCTGTGGGTAAACATGCTCATCTCCATGGATGCATCCTATCCTGCTCGTCCCTCATCATCTTTCCCTGGGAACCCAAAAACTGGACAAACTACTGTCTGGTAGCACGCTGTACTCGAGCAAGGCTATCTCCCGCTGACCCATTTATCAGGACTGTGCTTGTTCTGCCTGCCTTACTCCCAGTGTTGTCCACTCTGAACTTCGGCCTTGGATGAACTGAACACAGGAGAGCTGGCTTAGTGGTGGTTTAAGGATTGAACAAATTTGCTTGATGTGACGACTAACCCATTAAAGCTAAGTAAGTAGCACCTGGCTTCCTGTTTGACATATTCTGGGTGAGCTGTTTAAACTGGCTCGGGCTGTTGGATAAACTTGCCTACTACTACTAGGGAAACCCTTACCTTTTGGCTGACCAGACCCCTGTTCACCCCCATCATAGGATTGACTTGGATAGGGCTGTGGTTCTCCGCCGCTGAACGCGGCATTCCGGCTCCCTTCTTCTGGCCCGACATGAAGACCTCTGCCAGGTGAGCTGCCTCCTCTGCTGTCCTGGTGTCATGTTCTTTAATCCAGATCTCCAGCTCGGGATGGACCATCCTCAGGAACTGTTCCAGGATAATAGTCTCTGATATTTCTTTTACAGTTGATTTTTCTGGCTTCACCCATTTGGAGAAGCAATCCTTCAGCCGAACATACAGTTCTTGGGGAGTCTCCCCCGGATCAATCCTCAGGGACCGGAATCGTCTTCGGTAGGTATCTGGAGTAATCTTCATTATATTCGTCAGGATCGCATCCCCCCTTTACTTTTATCATAGTTTTCAGAGTCCTTAATGTCCATCAGCACATAGGCACTACGAGCTTTGCCCGTGAGTAGGGGAACAAGGCGCATGGTCCATCCATCTGTGGGCCAGCGACAAACACAGGCCATTCTTTCAAACGTAGTCAAAAACTGTTCAATGTCATCCTCTGCGGACAATGGAAGCAGTTTGGGCTCCCTGTGGGCTAGGGGTGCTCTCCCTGGCCTGACAGTTTTTCTGGTGATCTCACCATCCTCATCCTCATCATAATCTTCATCTTCATCATCGCGGCCCGGCCCTCTTGCTCACCTCTATTCTCCCCTCCCATACAGTTCACTTGCTGTTGAATTTGCGCAAACTGATGTTGCATGTTCTTCCATCTTTGTTCCTGCCGAGCCGACTCCTTCCCCAACTTTTGTTCCTTCACAGCCTGCGATCGCGCACCGAATTTTTAAAGAGAGACCTGCCAGCTCCTCTAGCTTCTCCTGCCAGCGCTCTGTAGCTCTGCACCTGCTGCTGCGCCCCGCTCCATCAATCCGGTTCCCGCTGTGTACTCCTTTGTTGCTTTCCTCGTCATCATATTTTTCTCTTGGGTGGGAATCCTTAACACTTCTGACACCACTTGTCAAGGACAGCCTTGTGAGCGGTTGGAGGATGGACCAGAGAGTAGACAACCAACAGGCAGACTCACGCTTTTTCCATGGTTTATTTGGTAACAGTCATCAGTTGATCAAACAGGTGGTCAGAGTTACCACCAGCCGCCAGTCAGATGGGAAATGGCGCCTTATATAGCAGGCCACCGGTGATTATCCCTGGCCTCTCCCACTACAGAGGTTACCTGAAAATAGCATCCCAGGGCTATCTACCCCAAACAGTAATTTCCCATATTTCCCTTAACCCTTGATATATACCCCCCTCCTGTCAACGCTATTCCCCTGCCAATAACCTATAAACATATTTACAACAACTTAGAAATAAAACATCACACACATTAGAACACCCCTTCTTCTCCATATCCCGCCACTTGGTTCTCTCCCGGAACGTTTATCACGGTTCCGCGCCCCCGGGGGAATCTTTTGGCCGCGCACCCTGGATCAGACACAGGACCAGACAGGTAAGTGTTAACGCACACATCTTCACTTGGTACATGTACAGCACCCACATTCTTACCACCCGATATTACACACATATTTACCGCCCGCACCCATCGCACACACTTCATACTATGTTCTTCTTCCATTACAGCCTTACGTCGGGAGCCGAGCAACGAGTGCCCGCACCTGGCCGAAGCGCAATATACATCAACTGCGGCCACCCAGTCTAATAAATAACTCAATCCCTCTTCAATAAATATAGCAATTTCCATGTCTGTATAGACTGTGCAAACTTTGGCAAATAAAGTGCTATCGTGACTAAAGTGCAAAGTGCCGTTATTCCTGTACCTTTAATGGATTGTGCAAAAGAACGATTACCCACATGTGCAAAATATACCAGTAACGAACTGCGCTTCGTTACAGTGTGTATTGAAGAAGCGAACGTAGAATAAAGTACCCATCCTGTCAATAATCGGTTGCCGCTTCATTCCGACCTATAAGCAGACCAACTGCCGGTCAAATCACACAAAACAATAGAGACAGGGATCACACAGGCAATTTATTTCGCACTTGGCCCACTCTGGATAAATGTCGTTCATATCGCATATGAGGAGTTCGACGGCTGTGTGGAGAAATGCGATACCTCGCTCGCCGTAGCCATGGAGAGCTGTCATCACAGAGCATGTCGTCGCATATTTACGGCATCGATAAGAGGGGGCGGTGTCAGCAGACTATTATTTTGACAAATTATTAGCAAATTTCAATTGGACAATTTGACCGGAGAGTTAGAAAGGGCGCATCGCGCTTCTGCCTTCTCACACCGCGAGACGGGTTCGTGGCTTTGAGTGTCGCGATTTCGGTTTCGATACGCGTATCGTTACAACCATAATATAGGGACATCTAGTGGTAAATCCGCAGATTTCAAACGTGTGAAAAACGCAATTTGGTATCTAGTCGTTTGATTTGTCGACTGTCAGCCACTGTAGAACACATGGCGTTGTAAAATGACAAGAGTGTCTGCATTCCCATGGTGGCGCATACCAGATCGAACATTGTGAAATGAGAGAACGTGAACTTGGAAGGCGCTAGCTTTTCTGACTTCTAGTACTTGCGCGAGGCTAACGCAATATCATGGAATTAACTTGGATATATATATGGAACAGGAACACTAGAAACAACGATCGCTACTGTACAAAAGGTATATTCCCTCAACCAATAAAAGTGGAAGACAAATTTGTAGTAGGCAAGCCACTTAGACTAGCTAAAAGCCCGGTTATGTAGCTAACTGCAGTGTAACTGCTAGCTGACCGTTAACGTTAGCAGTAGATGAGAACTAGCAGTTAACCGAGTTAAAATCAAACATCGTAAAACAAGTTCATTTGTAGATTTCTCTAAACTTACAGCGCATTTTTGCTTGCTGAAAAAGGATCTTATATCGCTTCCCGCTTTTCTCTGACATTATGGATCCACTTGAATAGCCTTATAATAGCGATTTTTTGTTGTTTTTATATCATCGCGAGGGGGGGGGGGGGGGCAGGCGGCTACGTGGGCTGTCTGTACACACAGCGTTATATAATAAAGAAGTTTCAAGACAGCCACAACCAAAATTGACATTTTTATTCAGAAATAGGCGGTCCTTTTGCTTCCTGTAAAAAGCATGTTTGTGACATCTGGATAACGTGGAATATGTGATACATCATCTAGCCTGCATGTGGGAAGGGCCACATAAAGGTAAGAAATTGGTTTATATAAACTTTTGCTGCTGGTTTTGTTTGCTCGTGATGACCTGGCTAGGTTACCCACGGTCCTAAGGGATTGTGATCATCTGATTCTGGTTGGTGCTCCAGCTAGTATGCATTCATATATAGATTGCAGCTAGTAGCAGCTACACACGGTTCGATTGCTATGCCAATGTGGTTATAGTTGTTTTGTCTGATTGAGATATTTGACGTTGGAACTTGGAGCCAGTGGTAGGCCTTATCCTGACATAATATTATGTTCTCGTATAACTCTGCTGTGTGATTATCCTAAACTCTAGGGGATTTTATTGGCGGGCAATTTGCTCATGATGCAACGAGTGAAGTGTGAATTGGTCCATCGCGAGTGTTTACTGGTGGTCAGGATTTGGCAGATGCACTTCTCCTCTGGGTGCTTGTTTTTTTCATTTTTTAATGCAGCATAACCAGCAACCCTTGCTCTTCTTCAAAAGGCTGATGCTCAGTAGTACCTCGTTTCATTTCGTAGCCTACCGCCTTTACAGTCTGCCATTTATTGTCTGGTAAACTTTGTTGATGTCAAGATAAGTGTTAAATTGCCAACACTTTTCTTTGTCCTGTGTGTATAAGTATTACATTATCCCGAGCCAATACCCTGGTGTTTCCAACGTCATTTTGCAAAAACAAGCCAAAAACACAAACTGGTTTTTCAACACCTGACAATACACTGCAGAGCATATTGTAATGCAGCATTGAATGGATGAATAGCTTACATAAGGGTACCCACCACTTTTCAAACCACACTCAAGCTTATGGTTATGGTCCCCACCACTTCTAAAAACAAACTGACGCCCTTGGTTAGTCGGCACAGGGTCAATCAACCTAGAGTTAAGCATTAACTCAGTGTTTGTTAAACCTCGGTTCGTGGAACACCCCACTGATGACTTTCACACTTATTTATGTTTTTGTATATGTCCCTGTGGGGGGACGTGTGACGTCTGGCCTGCAGGGGGAGTATGGACAGGTTGGGAGCGCCCCGGATTGGCTGGGGGGATTGGACCTGAGTGCAGCAGGTGGCAGCACTCAGGCCAATCAGGGAGTGTTTGTACTTATGTGCCTGCTTTATGTTGTAGTAGGAGAAGGATTCCCGGAGAGAATGGAGTGGAGAGCACACGAGGCGATGCCTCTGGAAGAACCTTGGTTATAGTTTTCAATATTTGTGTTCGGTTTAAAAAAGACAATAAAACGTTCTCCCTCTGAGGGACGACAACTATCCCTCCACTCACGCCTTCCAGCCCGTTACAGTCCCTTTTCAAATAAAACAAACAATAAAATAAAATAAATACTGTATTTTGGGTGTACGTGGTTGAGAAACACTGCAGTAGGTTGATGAAATATTAATAATAAAAATAATAATACATTTAATTTAGAGGCGCCTTTCAAGTCACCCAAGGTCACCTTACAAAGTATGAGTATAAAATCTTCACCATCTTTAAAAACAAAACAAAACAAGACATCATGATAAAAACAAGTGAAGTGCATAGTGTGCAATTATAAAATGTATGCCAGTTTTAACAGGTGAGTTTTGAGTTGTGATGGTGTCTCACTGTCTTATGTGTGGGGGGAGTTCCAGAGCCTGGGTGCAGAGCAGCTGAAGAATCGGGCACCCCATGGTACTGAGGTGTGATGTGGGGATGGTTATTAGTCCAGCAGAGGTTGAGCGGAGGGAGCGGGAGGGAGGGTATTCGTGAAGGAGGTCGCAGAGGTAAGTGGGGGCTAGGTTGTTAAGAGCTTTGGAGGTGAGGAGGAGGTTCTTGTTGTGGAAGTGGAGTTAAAAATGTAGTGTATTATTATATATGATTCTCGCCAAAATAAAACTGCTGTGGTTAATAAGTGTGAATGGGAGCCACCCGTGGCCATATGGTGTACTGCAGATCTGCCGCGTTTAGTTCTGTGCTACGTGCGTTCCTACTCGATCAGAGAAGCCCTTGCTTTTGATCTGGTAGGTTCGCTAAGCACTGTACCCAATATCTGTTTTCTTAAAGTGAATTCATGTTTAAGTTGATAACTTCGACGTATCCCATGTGTTATGTTATTTTCCATTCACTGTTACGAGCGTACTGTTGTTTTCATGTTTTAGAGAAAGTTTATTAATACTTTTCTTATGACCTTGGGTTTCTTCATGCTAGGCTAACATGGCTAGCTGTAAACTCCGCTAGCCACATTCATACATTGAAAGTAATATTACTCTCTTTCTTGCTTGTGCAGATGCTGTATATGTTACACCGATTTCTGATTGGCAATGATTTGATTTTATTTTCCATAGGTATGTGGCTCCATAATGTAAATAGGTTTTAATAAAGTGCTGTAACTGCACTTGGACCACAGTTATGCCCATTCATGGGAAGTTAAATGTTTTGTATGTATTTTCTATTACTAGTAATCAGCAGAGAAGCCCTTGCTTTTGATCTGATGCTGTATATGTACACCAATTTCTGATGGCAATGATTTGATTTATTAAATTAAAGAAAGAAAATTCAACAGTTTCGCCTCCGTCTCCCTGATGCTGACCATCGTTACATATGGTTCCGGGCACCCGTGCCATCACCTGATGTAACGGACGAACGGAGGCACAGACGACACATGGTTTTTCGCAAAAAGAAAAATTTCCCAGGCTCTTTCTGAGGAACATTTTGAAACAATGTACTCACAGGGAATGTGTCTATACTAATTGAACTACCCCCCAAACCTCTAGTTAAGGACACATGCAGTCTAGCAAAAACATTTAGTGTACTGGAAATTCTGCTGTTATTCCTTTCTATACAGTTTATTCAAGGCAATTTATCCCTTTCTTTGAATTATAGATAGCACAACTTATTATACTTTGTGGACCTTTCATTATCTTTCCATTCTGCTGTTGCACATGAGCCACCATGGTATCTCATGTCTTGACCAGTGTCCACAAACCTGATAACCCAACCAAAGCAAGAAATTAAAACTAATGTGCACATCTTAGAACCTCTCATCTCTTCATTATTCCCTGGCCGTCACAGCAAAATACGCAAAAAAATGGTGACGCAAACTAGGCAAATGCCAATCTAGCGGGAGAACCTTTCAAAGATAGGAAGGATGCGACTTTATGATTAAATATATTTTATTGGTCAAGATTTATTGTGCTGCAATAGGCTGACTGAGGTGAAACTGCTTCTGAGTCACAAGCAGACGACGATGATGAATGGGTGAAAACCAGATGCGGATCAGAAGAGCAGCTGAGGAGCAGAACAGTCGCGGGAAGGGTGAGCGAGAGACAAAAATAGAGAGCGATCGAGAAATAGGGAGACAGATAAATCCAGGTGCACTGCGCATGAGATGTAAGGGAAAGACTAAAAAGGTTCTTATTGAAAGAGATAGAAGGATAAAGGAATAAAAGGTTAAAGAATTGAAGAAATAAACTGAAAAGAGTGAACAGAAAGGACAGAGATGAGAGGAGGGGTGAAGAGAGTGCCTGGCGCCTTAGCAGGACGGCGGTAGTTCCTGACACACGCATGCATACTCGCACACATGCACTAAGGTGTTTGTTCCCATACACACGTGCACACAGAGAACTTTACAGCAACACATGACTTTCCACACATGGATACAAATACCATGTGATAAACGGTGAAATGTGCACACAAATCTGTATGCACAAATAGGTACGTATGCAGATGCACAAAACACACAAACATAGGCACAGACACAGAGGAAGACTTTCCGATGCAAACACACATATCAGATAGCGTCTTTTTGCTGACGGTTGACACAGATACTGCAATGCAGAATTAATTGGCGGGAGGAAAAGAGAGAGAGGGAGGTAGGTAGAGGGAGCAGGAGGGGGAAGGGAGAGGGAGGGAGGGAGCGAGGTAGAGGGAGCGAGAGGCAGGGAGGGAGGCTAAGGATGGACGGAAAGCATGCAAAGGGGGTAAAGCAGGGTGGGAGAATGAGGGCAGAAAAACAAAGGATGCAAAGAACTGAAGGGGGAAAGTGGACATGAATCGAATATACATGTGAGCGGGATGTGCTAAGACAAGAAAAATATCCTGGAGAGATGGCCCAGGAGAGAGACATTGTGAGGGTGTACAGAGCCCGAGGCCTCCTGTAAACATGTGCTCTGCTGAAGCCTGGACTTAAAGCTGCATCTAAAATCCGAGTGGCCAACACATAAGCCCGGAGATGGCACCTAAAGGATCATGATTGCAGAGCATATATAATGAATCATCAAAGTATTAAAAGGTGTGTTTGTGTGTTTGTGTCAAAAATATGTCAGAAATTTTGTTTTATACTGCTTATGCATTCCATGTTTTATGTATGAGCTTTTGACATGTTCTTCAATGAACCCTTGCATTGTTTATCTCTATCTCTATTTAATTTGGACACAAAGCATGAAGCCTGAATCATTACCCCCCTCTTTATTTTCTCCTCTAGCTCCATCTCAACCTCTGAGCCAGGCTATCACTTTTCCCTGGGGACTCTGTCCTCAACCCCCTCCACCTCACAAAATCACCCTCTCCTCCTCTCTCTCGCTCTCGCTCTTCTCATTGCTCGTTCTCTCGCTCTCCTCTCTCTCTCTCTTCTCATTGCTCGTTCTCTCGCTCTCCTCTCTCTCTCTCTTCTCATTGCTCTCTCTCTCTCTCTCTCTCTCTCTCTCTCTCTCTCTCTCTCTCTCTCTCTCTCTCTCTCTCTCTCTCTCTCTCTCTTCTCTCTCTCTCTCTCTCTCTCTCTCTCTCTCTCTCTCTCTCTCTCTCTCTCTCTCTCTCGCCTCATTGCTATTTCTCTCACTCTCTCCTTCCTAATTGCCTGTGTGGATCGATAGGTTGATCCATCAGTCTTGCTCACTCTTTTATGATGGCTACTCATCTGACAACGGTCTTTTACTGTACAATTATTGTCAATTCAGAACCACACATGCTACCTGGTTATCTTTTGTGTGTGTGTGCGTGCATGTGTGTGTGTATTTGTGCATAGGACTGTGCACATTTAGCAGTGTATATGCGTGCAGGCCTGCATTGATCGCTTGCCACATATTAAGTGTGCTGATACGTACCTTTGATCGATGCCCACTCCTCCATACTATTCACATGTGACTGACCACTTGTGTGTGTATGTGTGTTACGTTTAAAACACGTTTATTCGCAGCAGGCTCTGTATATAGTGGGGAATAGCCCCAAAGACCGAAGGTCGAGGGGGCTATTCCCCACTATTCACTGAGCCTGAGTTGATTTGTTTTGTATATACTACACTTGAACACTCCAAAAATAAACAAGATAACACTTTTTACCGGGATTTATTTGTTTCTGAAACGCCATTTTAGGAGGTTCACGTGTAGCATATACTAAATATATATACAACCCAAGCCTGATGTGACTAGAAGGAAGGCTATGGGTCCCACATAGTAGCTTTGTGGGCGATTCTATCACATAAATAACTCTTGTGCCCGGCGCAAATCTAAAAAGGGTTGGTCTAAAGTAGCCTAATTACCTGTAGGTGTGGTTTGGGCGTAACGTGCAATAAACCAATGAGAGTGCCAGCTCCCATTCCCTTTAATAGCCATCAGCGCATTTGAATCTGACGAGTTGATATTTTGACAGCGTGTTTGCAGTCTCCGATGAGACAGATGCATGACCACATGAATTTCAAACTTGAAATGGCTCGGTTTATGGCCAAACAATTTGGCCTAATTCACATATGGAATAGCATTTTCTTCCACAAATTCAGAAATACTGAGTCCTCAAATGAATTCCGGCAAAGAAAACTTAACACACATATGATATGCGGTAACTGTGGTTCTATTTAATGATAACGGTAATACATTAACAAACATCACCAGTATTAATAACACATCGTTAATACACGTTAACCACAGCGTTACATGTTTAGTTTGAGTGTGTTTAAACAGATGGACGCGCGTCCGCATTCATTAATTATTTTACACTAGAGCTGCCAAGCGATTAAAATATTTAAAGTTGCCATGACATGGTATTTTATGGATGCTTTAATATAGGTATTAGTGGGCCACTAAGACAGTTTTCAAAGACATTCCCGAAATTCAGCCGTGGTGCAGAGTTACAGCCACTCCGAGCCAGTCGCACATTGAGCTTCCCCCAAATGCTCTGTTTTGGTGTCTGTGGCTTTAATGCAAATGAGGAGTAGCGAGGTGGGTCAAGGAGGAGGGTGGGGGTGTAGCCCTGAGCAGCTAGCAGCCATGGTGCCATGCGCTCTGTTTACAGTGGATGCATCGCAATGGCCAGCCTTTAGCCGTGTTCTGTAAATATTCTAGAACACACGGGAGTCCTGGAGCTCTATATCTAAATAATATCATATACATAGATATCTATATCATATAATATATATTATGACGGCCAAAAGCCGTGTGAGCCGATATTATGAATCTCAAACGACCGCGTTGGGTTCTCTGACGTTCCTGGTTCTTCCACGTTCACATCAATCTGAAGTAGACTGAACCGCGACATGGAGGAGAAAGGAATTGTTGCCGGGCAGCGCTTAGGCACCTCCCGCCTCCTGCAGCGCCGGAGCGGTGGTCCCTCGGCAGCGGGAAGCGGGGCTCAAGCGGGAAACATTCGCGGCCAACAATCCCTTTCTCCTCCATGTCCTGTCTTGAGGGAGTCAAAGTCAAAGTTCCTTTCCCCCAATTCATTCTCAACCATGGCTGAGATAACCCCCACTACGAGTCTCGTTGTAGAAGTACCAGGGACGAGTGTCTGACGTGTTATGCGCCATGACACCAACAGCAGAACGGTTATCCAAATAACAAGGAAGTGCACAACACTTGCGTTACAGTCCTGGAGCTCTATATCTAAATAATATCATATAATACAAAGATATCTATATCATATAATACATATTATCACGGCCAAAATCTGTGTGCGCCTCCAGATGATATTATGAATCACAAACGACTTTGTCGGGATCTCCGACATCTCTGGTTCTTCCACATCAATCTGAAGTAGACTGAACCGCACGCTGCCTGCTGCCTGTTGCAATTCATGTACTTCAGGGAGTCAAAGCCAAAGTTCCTTTCCCAATTCCAAGTCCCAATTCCTTCTCAACCATGGCTGAGATAACCCCCACTACAGTCTCTGTCGTGGAAATATCAATCATAACTCTAAATATACAATCACATACAAATTATATTATATAATTATATAATTTATATAATTATTACATTAGAAGGAACTGTATACATTCTCCCTGTAACTTAAAACAAATCCCTTCCTCTCTTAAACTGAGAGAGGTTAAGTTAATTCGTATTCAAGTTCCCACTGGAGCCAGTAAGTCTGGTTTTTGTTGACCAGGCCAATCGACTGACTTCTTTGTTGTGTTAAACTCGTTTAGAGCCAAACCTGCAGACAATGTCCAATTACCCACCCATTGTATTACAAATGTACTTGGCCTAAGGTAACTCCCACTCCCTTCCCACAATGTTAATGTTCCCTATAAGAATCTTGTGAATCTATTGTCTCGGCGAATGTGTTCTCGGTAGACTTTGCTGCCAGTACTTTTCCCATGATCATGTTAAAGTCACTTAACCCAAATGTTCTCCTCCCCAGATGGCAAGGACCAATCCAGGTGTTACTGACCACGAGGACTGCAGTCAAACTCCGAGGAAAGCACCAACGCCTCGGATGAACCAGCACCTCCGGAAGAGGAAAGCACCAACGCCTCGGATGGACCAGCACCTCCGGAAGAGGAAAGCACCAACGCCTCGGATGGACCACCTTTACCCTGATCAGCATAATACTCCTGATGAGCCCAGCAGACCAATGCAACGCAACCACCAATAACAACGACCGACTCCCGACCATAGCGGAACCCCAGCTAACCACATCATCACACAACCAGTTTGCAAGCCTACTTGCTGCAGCTCAAACCCACTTCAACACCACCAAGGTCTGTGGAATCAGACCCCACTCTGTATCATCAGGATTACCCTTGATGGCCATAGCGCTATCCCCATGTGCTATGGCAGCCGCTTTCTACTCCTACTACAAATCAGAATGGGCCCCTTACTCCAATGAAGAGTAACCAAATGGAAAATGAGTGACCTAACATGCTAAACATAATTTTTACTATTGTTCATTTTTATGGCCCTATTAATGATTGACACATAGTTAATCTTAAGCTCTCTATTTACAATTTTACTAATGTACATATTGATTACTTTATTAATGATTGATTTTTACTCATTTCTTTGACTTTCATTGATTACTTTATTAATGATTACTTTTATTTTTACTAATCTCTTTGACTTTCATTGATTACTTTATTAATGATTACTTTTACTAATTTCTTTGAATTTACAATTTTACTAATGTACATATTGATTATTTTATTAATGATTTATTTTTACTAATTTCTTTGACTTTCATTTTATGACTTTATTAATGATTACTTTTACTTTTACTAATTTCTTTGAATTTGCAATTTTACTAATGTACATATTGATTACTTTATTAATGATTGACACATAGTTAATCTTAAGCTCTCTATTTACAATTTTACTAATGTACATATTGATTACTTTATTAATGATTGATTTTTACTAATTTCTTTGAATTTTGTTTTAACTTGTTTTACCATCATTTGTAATCCTGTGACATAATATATCACCTGTAGTAAGTGTTGATCTTGTGATCAAAAAGGGAGGAACTGTCGTGGAAATATCAATCATAACTCTAAATATACAATCACATACAAATTATATGATATAATTATATAATTTATATAATTATTACATTAGAAGGAACTGTATACATTCTCCCTGTAACTTAAAACAAATCCCTCCTCTCTTAAACTGAGAGAGGTTAAGTTAATTCGTATTCAAGTTCCCACTGGAGCCAGTAAGTCTGGTTTTGTGACCAGGCCAATCGACTGACTTCTTTGTTGTGTAAACTCGTTTAGAGCCAAACCAGCAGACATGTCCAATACCCACCCATTGTATTACAAATTTACTTGGCCTAAGGTCACTCCCACTCCCTTCCCACAATGTTAATGTTCCCTATAAGAATCTTGTGAATCTATTGTCTCGGCGAATGTGTTCTCGGTAGACTTTGCTGCCAGTACTTTTCCCATGATCATGCCTTAAGATTAAATCAAATATTTCGCTGTCCGACGTGTCCGTGAGAGAACTTTCTCTTCATCAGTCTCATTGTGGAAATACAAGGGACGTCAAAGAACCGACAAGAAACACTTGCGTTACAGTGTGTGTATTAGAGGTCTTCGGAAAAAACCGACATACCGAAAACCCGAGGTTCCGACCCGACCCGGCTCGGGTTTGGGTCCACTCACAAGAAGTGACTCCGGGGCCGGGTCGGAACCGGTTGAATTTGTCTCGGGTCTCGGGTCTCTTATTGTGAAAGGCCAGGTCCTACAGTACTTGAGAGGACCCGGCGATGGTTAAACAATCGAGTTGCCGTAGCGCGTTGTTACCGCGGTAACGTTACGCTCTGCAAAGCACAATGGAAACTCCAAAGTTATAATGTTAAATTAAACAAGAGGAAATGTTCTACTGGATTAGCGTTAGCAAAGGCTAAGAAGAAGGATTACAGTACATGACCATCTAAACAAGAAAATGACGACGTGGATTTATTTATGTTCACATCACGTTATGGCCAGGGGTGGGGGCTGGCAGCGGCCGCAGCCGGACTACGTTTAGGTAAGAAACAGAAAGTAATAGCTTGTAAAAACAAGTCTTATTTAACGCTAGACAACTTGTATTAAATCATAAAGCAACTCGGGCATTTCGGGTCCACGGGTTTTTAAGGGTTCGGTTCGGTTTCGGAACTCGTATTTACAATAATGGCTCGGGGCCAGTCGGGTCCGGGTCCAATTTTCACGGGTCCATTTGGGTTCGGTTCGTCAAATTGGACCCGTGAAGACCTCTAGTGTGTATTCAAACACACACACGTGGCGCTCGCACGGTCGTGTCACATTGGCGGGCCAAATTCTCTGGGCGGGCCAGGCAGAGTGAGGGGAGGAGCTTAGATGCTATGTGACGACGTATGAAGCCACATCCAAATCAGCGCGCTTGAGCCTCCGTTTTTTCAAAGGCGAGCAGAACACCGAGTGCTCGTTTTACACCGAACACAAGTTTTAGCCACTGGGGAACCATAGGCAGGCTAGGGGAAATAATATTTATGTTAGAAAACCTCACAAAGTGAGATTTTCATGCCATGGCACCTTTAATCGCATTAATGTCATAGTTAACTTGTGATTAATCGCACATTTTTTCCTATTCTAGATATCCCTTGATTTCATGCTGCGAGCCTTTTAGTGAGATCAGAGAGTGTTGAAAAGGAGAGTAATAAAATGTGTTTGGTAAGATGGATATAAGAAGAAAGACCCGCAGTGAATTGGGTAGGTGCATGACAGTGGCAGGCCTACCATAAAACTTCAGTAGCCCAGGCTTTTATTTGTTTTAATCACTGAACTTTCAAACAAAGCTCTTGCTCAGCAAAAATGGGAAATACTAACATTTATTATTTAAACCAGTATGAATATTCCTACGGTATGTAGGCCTATACACATTAACAAGCTTTCGAATAACGGCCCCACACGCACACACGGTGGCGGAGTGGTAATAGGGAGAGTTAGGAGAATTCCCAGTGGGCCGTTAATGTTTTGGGACTGTCGGGCTGATTACTGCGGGAAGTTCCTTGCAGCAGCCTCACTCACTCAACACAGCCGCAACACTAACAAACTGCCAACGTCGCAACCAAGTTGATTTTGTCTAGAGGGGAGTAACTGAGCAGCCCCTCCCGAAGTGGTACAGTCCAGGTGGACCTTGAACTGCGAATCATCAGAAAGACATAACAGCTAATGACAACATTGAACACTCTGTAGGCTTGAACAGAGTGACACGCAAGAACACACACACACACACACACACACACACACACACACACACACACTTTTAAGGAGTTTTTATGGACTTAGAATCATGTCAAAACCCCACACACACACAAAACGTGTTTTACTCACGCACAACGATTCACGCACACACACACACACACACACACACACACACACACACACACACACACACACACACACACACACACACACACACACACACACACACTTAGAAACATATTTCTTCAATTCCAAAAAATATCCTCCAAGTACAAACTGAAATCTTTCAAGTACAAAAAAAATCCTTCAAGTATAAAAAACAAATCTACAAGTACGGAAAACTGAAAGTTGCGCGTGGATCTAAAAGCATTTGTGTGTGGATCAGCAAGGCGGAAAATTAGTGCCAAAAGTCATGTGAAAAACAAATGTCCTGTGATTCACACTACACAACAGCAGGTGGCGCTGTTGAGTCCGTTTAAGGCCGCCAAGACGATCTTTTTTTCTCCACAAAATCTTTATTTAATGCCGGTGCGCAACTTTCAGTTTTCCATACTTGTAGAATTGTTTTGTACTTGAAAGATTTTAGTTTGTACTTATATACAAAGTATATAAGTATATATTTTTTTGTAATTGAAGAAATATGTTTTGGAGTGTGTGTGAATCGTTGTGCGTGAGTAAAACACGTTTTGTGTGTGTGTGGGGTTTTGGCATGATTCTAACTCCATAAGTTTTTCACCCGCTCCGTATCCGTGTTTGCCCCAACAAGTTTGTGCGGCATACTTGTTGTTTTGTTTCCGGTGTTGCTAGATCTGGTATGGTGTTGTAGTTTTTCGAATGCGACTAGTTGTTGCTAAACAGCAGGTGAAAAAACTATGTTTGCCAAGCCAAAAGAGCGTTAATCGTGCATTAAAAAAATGATAGGTAGATGAGAGAAGCAAAGTGTATGCGCGAGGTGCACAAGCAACATTATGCAAGCGCCCTTAAAATGGCATCGGAACAACGTGCCACTGACTTTAAACCAGGTATTTCCTGGTTTGTGGCGCAAGTAGTTTCTGAAACTGCAAAATAGCACCAGGGAACGTTTGCGCCAGAACACGCCTCCTCCTTTCGCCGAAGCGCTTCTTGGGGCGCAAGATTATTCCCTAATTTACCGACGCGTGGCGCAGGAGGGAAAAGAACGCTCTGCGCCAGTTGCAAACTAGCAATGACACATGCGCCAGTGATTAAGTCAATTGCGCTGTATGCAAGATAGGGCCCACAGCCCTCTTGTTGCATCCATAGTGGTAAGCTACATTCATAGACCTATAATTATTGCTATGTTTGTATTGATGTTCACCTCGTTTGCATTCAGCGCTTACAGGAACTGCCACTACCTGCACTGCGGTACGTGAGCTGCTTTTGGTAACACGACGTTGTGCAGTTGTTAGTAGTTTTTGATACCAACTTTGATCCAAAAAGGTGAGACCCTAATTTAAGTTATCGAACAAGGAAACTTGGAATAAAAAATAAGGTTTCATGGATGCATTAAAGAACTCACAAACTCATAATACCCCCATAAACTGCCATTCGCTACACTATTTTACCGTATGTGCAGCGGTTGGTGTCTGTGTCTCAGAGAGGGTGTGCAACCCGGTATCACGAGATCTCGTGCTCATGCGCACGAAACGTGTTAATCGATTGAATCGTGTCCCAGAGTACGATTGTTCGACTTTTTTTGTGAAACGCATCACGAAATGTTAACCAATGCATTCTGAATGCACATCCTTCACAACTATATTCTTCGTCATAACTATCAAACCAAACATCCTTCACATTCGCCGAGCGACGATTATGTGAAAGTAAAAATGCACATTCTCTGCCAAAAAATGTTTACATAAACACTTTTAATGGCATAAACTATGCTAAAAATATCATATTTTCCACCCAAGAATAAAAAGTATGTCCGCCATTTTCACAGAAAAATATCCTAAAAAACTATCCCAATAGGAAAGATGGCTCACAGGCGTCTATTCGTGACGTAGTCACCGATAGACGCTTTTAATGCTTTTTAATGGCGGGGTTACGCCATTAAAAGTGTTTATGTAAACATTTTTAGCGAGAAATGTGCATTTTACTTTCATAATCGTCGCTCGGCGAATGTGAAGGATGTTTGGTTTGATAGTTATGACGAAGAATATAGTGTGAAGGATGTGCATTCAGAATGCATTGGTTAACATTTTGTGATGCGTTTCACGAAAAAAGTCGAACAATCGTACTCTGGGACACGATTCAATAGATTAACGCGTTTCGTGCACATGAGCACGAGATCTCATGATACCGGGTTGGAGGGTAAAGCGTCTAGGAAATGTAAAGTATAACACCATGGTGTGTGTGTGTGTGTGTGTGTGTGTGTGTGTGTGTGTGTGTGTGTGTGTGTGTGTGTGTGTGTGTGTGTGTGTGTGTGTGTGTGTGTGTGTGTGTGTGACGAAACACACCAATGTTACAAAAAAATAAGCATAAATGGGTCTTGGCAATGGGGATAACACGGCCTACTCCTTCCTACACCTCTGACCCCAAAACACATTTTCACACATTTTCTTAAAAAGGTGTTCCCTCTAGATCCATTTGTCCGTGGCGACTCTATGACAGTGCAACACGGTGGTCTCCGTGGAAGAGGACCCGCCTACCATGTAGATATAAATGACTCAAACTAAGGGAATGAAAACCTAACCATTCTTACTTTCATAAGATTATACACTAGTAACAATATACTTATGAATGTTTCAATTCCATTTTTGTTCCACTGTGTTCCGTTAAATTCTACACACTGAACCTTCCATGCAGTGACAATGTCGGCTATAACATGTCAAAAACCCTGCATGTAAACGGTGAGCTAGCAGCCAGCTACTGTTTACCCACGGCTTGTCAGACTGAGACTGCTGGCTTCCGGGAGTACAAGTAAAGTATGATGTGCTAATGGCCAGATGGTTGTCAGATACTGTGCTGCTGCTGAGGGGTTTTAATTGACTTCGGCCGTGGGTTTGTAGCAGAACTGTCTGGTAGTGGACAGTTCTGCTACAGAAAATTTGTGTTCATTTAAACAATCTCCCACAATGACACACACACACACACACACACATACATACACTTCTGCAATTAATGAATTAGCCCTCCTGATTTCAAAGGCTGGAACTTCAGAAAAGCCTGCTGCTCTCCACAAAGGCCTGTCGGCAGCCGTACGTCCCTGGGCTTTATGTTGAACTTCCTCAAGATGTTCCTGAGTTGATCTTTAACCCGGAGGCTGGCAGAGTGCAGTTTCCCGTACAAGACTTGGCCCCAATCCGGATAACGTGCACAATCCAGCCGAAGTGACATTTAGCTAAGGTGGCCTCTGTGCTTACGGCCCCATATTTGTGGAGCACATCGAGGTACTCGGTCCTACCAGGTGACATTGAGGTTTTCTGCATGCAGCATATTTGGTTGGCTTCAAGAGGTCCTTTTTAAGTCCCGTCATCACTCAGAACCGTAGCGTTATGTTAAGAGACACACCACTTGCTGCAGTGTAAAGTTTGTTAGTGTCCTCAAGTTGTGATTGGTAAAGACCAGAGTACAAAGCCTATCAAGAAATGACATGTCTGTTTGTCCTCATCCAGTAGGCAAAATGGAGTGCTGCACAGTTAGCAATATTTGCTGGCAACCTTTATAGACTGACCGTTTATGGTAAACTGAGAGGGTTGACTGGACGGGGCCTGCCGCTCGGTGAAGACCTCCTTTCTCTATATGTTTATGAGGACCAGAGAACGGGAGGTTTTTACTGAAGAAAAATGTTTGTGCCTTTTGAAGGGCTGGTAGTCATCTGCTTACTGCAACGCGCACACACACACACACACACACACACACACACACACACACACACACACACACACACACACACACACACACACACACACACACACACACACACACACACACACACACACACACACACAGCTCTATTAAAACACATGCAAATTCTACAGCCAACAAATTCAAGATATCTTTTTAAAATAAATAAATAAATAAATAAATAGAAATAAAGAGAAATACATGAAACAGTGAATAATTACCACTAGTCCGAAGTATTATATTATATTCCCGTCATTGGCACTTGCAAATATGCCTTGCAGAGGTCTAGAGTGATCTGGAACTGTGCCTTGCAAAGGCACACTATCCCATCGACCCTCTGCATGGGGCAAGGGTCAGCCTTTGTCCCCCCCCTCCCCCAAACAAAGAATAACGGCACAATGCAAGCTCAATCTCTATGTTAATGTTTGAGATGATTGAATTTGTCTTTTACGGCTCTCATAATATTTGTTGTGAGAAAATACAGGCTTGCATGGATATTTAACCTAGAAATCACACTAATAAACACACTGAAATAATCATCCCGTAATCCATTCATAAACAAACATTTTGCCTACAGGGCCAAACAAATTTTTGCGGTTTTCTTCTTTACACATTTGTTCCTTAAGCCAAATTGTTGTTAAACGCTGCTTCCTCTGAGAAATTTAAAATCCCCACGTTTCAGAGCAATATAGAGAAAATCAATATGTACAACATCCTGCAGACAGTGCATTGCCTTTTTTAAAAGTATGAAGCACACGTTGAATTTCCCTCAGGTTGTGATCATCCTTAATTTGTCTAGTGAACTTTCCAAACTTTCTTCATTTATTCCCCACTGCACATCCTTTATAATCAAAGTCAACAACTTAAACTGCATTGAGGACCAATCTAAAGGGTTTTTTATTTTCTATACACTGTAAACAATTCCGAACGGCCCCTGCAGCTAGTTTTTTTCTCTGTTATCCCTGCCCGTTCACTCCATCTTTCATTCGTCATAGTCCATTCATCTTTGGCCATCCACCCATTCTAAGCATGACTCATAATGTTTCCATACATCGCAGCAATCCATCAATCCATCGTTCTGTCAAGACCTCCCTTGTTCCCCACCCATGAGGGGACAATGCTTCCTGTACTAACTCTCATCATCCCATCCATCATTCATCCATTACATTTGCATGTAAAGTGTGTTTTAAGACATCCATCGCCACCATGGGCTTGTTATTGGAAGACTTCAGAGCTCTCACTCTCATCTCATCCCTGATTCAGTTTTTTGTGTATTCTTCCATTAGCAGTTGCAGTGAAACAAGGAACGTCTCATCATAGCCTACTATTAACTGGGTCCATATAATTAGCCTAATTAAATCATTCATTCTAAAATACAACAGGCTACCACAATACCCTGAACTATTACAAGAGAGGATCTTAATGAATTCGCACATCATTTCTAGATCAACAACCACACTGTTCACTATGGCGATTTTAAACAAGCCATGGATATTTCAACTTGTTAGCCATATTACAAAAATGTTTATGATTTGTTGTCATTTTGACATAAAGCAACACTGGTGGGCTTAACATGTTGCGTGACTTTCACATGGACCAATAAAACCCTCAATGTTAAAAGAACAACATTGCTCCGATATCACCCCCCCTCTGTCCTTTAGCCTTCGAGAAATTGACCTGTCGCTAATCCAAGCCCCCCATCATTACCAAGACAAACTCGGAAAAACAAACCGAATGGCACAACAAAAACATATGGGACAAAGTAAGTTGACAGTGTATCAAAGCAGGTTTTGGAGAAGTTTTGGGCAAAAATATATTTAATTTCTTCCAGAAGCAATGGAAAGTAACTACATTATGCTATGGAGGGATATATTCAAAACTTTAAAAAAAAAAAAAACATACAGAAGGTGACAAGCTTAAAATCAGTTAGTATTCTAGCCTGCCACACAGTCTGATCCACAATACATGCTTTTTCTTGCCCTGTTGTGGTTTTGGAAAAGGGATGATTTATACCCTATTCTGCAGCCTCTGAGGATACCGAATGTCCGTGTTACATGTAACCTATGCTATCACAGTTGTGTTGTGTTTGACTGTCTATTCATAAAACTGTGTTTTTATTCTTAATAATGGTCCTACAGTTAGGCAGGCATATATTAGCAACCCATTTTGGTTGGTTTGGGCGCCTGCACCCCCTCCCCATCCAGGGCCATGAAAATAAAAAAATATTTAGTCCACAATATAACTGCTGGGTTATAATCATATAACCCAGCAGTTAGTTACAGTTATTCTGTACTATAAGTCTACGAGACATCGTAACAAAGCAATGAGATGTATTTCTGTTCTTTAGTGCGCAAGAAATCCGAACGCCGTGTTCACAGTTTCACACTGTACACATGTCTGACGTATAGGGGAGTAGTCTTTGTAGGCGCAGCCTGCAGCGCTTCCCGCTAACAAAGCCGGCTTTTTCCTGCTTCTTCCTGCTTGTTATTGCAAAATGGATTGTTGCTTCGCGTGGCATTTTTAAATCCCCCCCTGCCGGCTGCCTTTTTGACATGTCCATGTGTTTTCCCGGGTTGTATCACAAAGGCGATTTCATTGGACAGAGTCCAAGTACTGTTACAGTAGTGTATTTGTGTATATTTGCATAACGCGATCTGATTGGCCGACGGCTCTTTCGCTGCCTGAAAAGATCAAAATTTCTCAACTTTTTGATGCAGGCAACGTAGCCGACAGGGACCCGCAACGCATTTCGAGAAGAGGGAATGAATTATCAGAAGAAATGCTCTCTCCCTCCACTGATGTTCCATCTGACAATAGTGCTCCCCAGATGTTGATGCGGTCACTACACAACTGACCGCAAATTAAATAAATATCTGTTAAGGGATTATGAGTGACAGGCATTTAATTCCCATTAAGCTTAAAATTATTGGTCATTTAGAGCAGTCTTTTTTATTACGATTATTGCTAAGAAGGCACATGTTATGGCTTCTTTGAATTTTAACAGACTAGTCTATTGATTTTGAAATCGTTTTGAGTGTTTTGGAAAGCTTATATGTGAACAGGAAATGGATTGTGTACAGGTAAAAGGTGCAACTTTTTTTAGTACTGCTTCTTCGCGAGACTTATTTAATGTTAACCAACTTCTAAAACGGCTTATGTAATTTTGTTAAATAAATGATCCTTTAAACAAAAGTTAATTTTGCTGATAGAAGGAAATCTGTGTTATGTGTTTTATGGACAAAGAAGACCCCAAATGCCTACCTGAAGAAGCGCCCTCTCTGCTGTCCAGTCCTGATTGTGAGTACACCCAAATGCCTCCTGTCTGTAGGAGATGTGCCGATGGGTATGTTCCCAAAAGAAAAGGTTACCACGGATGTGTTATACCTTAAGGCCTACCTTGCGTACCAAAAGTGTGCAGCCACCTTGTTTTCAGTCATACAAACGGCTGTCGTCTTGGTCACAATCCATGTGAAAGACCACATGATCTTTCAAGTAGGGCATGGAATTTGTTTTTCAATCAACACAAGCAAGTTTGGCTCGGTTTTTCATTATTTTATTACAGTTCTGTGAGTGTGTTTTTGTGTTTGTGTGTCTGTGTGTGTGTTCTATGCAAATGTGTTAACTCAATGAGATATTGTTGTGCAGATGAGGATGATGAAGGTAGAAGTTAAAGGTGCTCCTGTCTCAACAATTACAATTGGTTCAGATCATTTTTTGTTAGAAAACAAAAACATTTGTTTGTTTAATGCCAACATTCTGTTTTTGATTTTTTTCATTTCTTATTTGAGAATAGGTGAATAGTCTTATATTTAGATAAGTATTTACTATTGTAGAGCTGACACATGGGAGTAAATACACACTGAAATTAAATGCTAATTAATGATTTCCAGCTTACTTCAAGACATTTTTATTCTTAATATTTTATCTAAAATATCCCTTCCTTATCTTATTTCAAATAGGTTAATTGTCTGAAATCTAGGCAAGCTGTTCACTATGTTAAATCATAAAAATAGTGTTCAATACACTTCAAAGTTTAAGATAATGGCATGAATTGTAGAAACATAAAAATGCTACTCAGCTTTCAGGCTTATGACGCAACAATTCTTAATATTTGTAAAACATCACTCAGAATGGGTGGTCCGAGCTCATTTCATTTCAGAGTTCTTTTCATCTTCAAATACCTCTAATTTCAAGATCTTACCAAGCAAATGTTCCCAGATTTTTTCACTTAATACAAACAAAAAACACCCTGTATTCTTCTTATTTTTTCAAGTGGCCTTTTTTTTCAAGTTTGCATTGCTCTTTTCATTATTTTATTACAGTTCTGTGAGTGTGTTTTTGTGTTTGTGTGTCTGTGTGTGTGTTCTATGCAAATGTGTTAACTCAATGAGATATTGTTGTGCAGATGAGGATGATGAAGGTAGAAGTTAAAGGTGCTCCTGTCTCAACAATTACAATTGGTTCAGAATCATTTGTAGAAAACAAAACATTTGTTTGTTTAATGCAACATCTGTTTTGATTTTTTCATTCTTATTTGAAATAGGTGATAGTCTTATATTTAGATAAGTATTACTATTGTAGAGCTGACAATGAGTAATACACACTTGAAATTAAATGCTAATTATGATTTCCAGCTTACTTCAAGACATTTTATCTTAATATTTTATCTAAATATCCCTTCCTTATCTTATTTCAAATAGGTTAAGGTCTGAAATCTAGAAGCTGTCACTATGTTAAATCATAAAATAGGTTCAATACACTTCAAATTAAGATAATGGCATGAATTGTAGAAACATAAAAATGCTACTCAGCTTTCAGGCTTATGACGCAACAATTCTTAATATTTGTAAAACATCACTCAGAATGGGTGGTCCGAGCTCATTTCATTTCAGAGTTCTTTTCATCTTCAAATACCTCTAATTTCAAGATCTTACCAAGCAAATGTTCCCAGATTTTTTCACTTAATACAAACAAAAAACACCCTGTATTCTTCTTATTTTTTCAAGTGGCCTTTTTTTTCAGTTTGTATTGCAATTTTCATTAGTTTCCAC
>OLKM01004140.1:0-24965 GCA_900291075.1 Melanogrammus aeglefinus | reverse complement strand
CGAGACTACCAAACTACAGTGAACCAGATCTCAAATGGACAGCAGATCCGAGATCCCAGATTGAGACCTGTTTGCCCATTCTTTCAGTGACACAAAATTTACAAAGTTCGATCTGCTGAGTCACGCTACCCACAGCAGATTCAATGGCATGAGGAAGCAAAAAGAGCGTATGTCACTAAAAATACAACACAAAGGCTTGTTTCAGCATACAGAGTGCTACCTATTGCCGTATATGCATGTCCGGCCTATTTTCCCAACGTGACCATGGAGGGACTACGTGCCGGACAGGCATCCCCTCGTGTGGCCCATCTTCCTGTAGATTGACATTCTGTGAACCGGAAAAAGAAACAACAACATCACACACCCCTGTATTACTTTAGATACAGCGGTGTGTTCAATTATAAATCTCACAGGGTCTCACCGACCAAGTACTCTGATTCGAGTCCCAGACGGCACGCAGGTCACAACCCTAGCTAACCCTAAAATATTTAATATTAAACTCGAACCATTTTGCTGCACAGGCAACGTGTTGTCGGGTGGTTACTTATTGCTTTCACTGTGAGTGTCTGCATCTTTCCCAACTCACTGGTAATAGTTTCAGCTTTATGCACTGTCATGAAGAAATCAGATCACCCTTTTACCAACACTGAGCTGATAGCTTTGATGTTTTTGTAGAGCACATCACGCCATTTCTCTAGGTATCTTACAGTTTTCTACTGAGAGTCATCAAACCTTGGACTTTGTGTTATTGTAGAATATATGTGTCTGCAAAAACACTTGTGTGTTTACCCTTTCAGTCTACCACTAAACACTTAACCCACAGTAAATTTCTTTCATCATAACTAAGGGATTACGCAAATGGCATGCAAACATCCGTCCAATATGAAAGGAAAAGCTAGTTCATTAAGGAATCAAACCCTTATTCCTTGTTGTTAAGTTGGTTGTTCTCTGACCACTAACCGCATCAGGTCTTAGTAACATGTGATTCAAGAGTTAAGCCACTTGACAATCTTTTAACTTTGTTGCCCTAGAAATTGTTAAGACAGTGAAGTGTGTTGTGTGTGCGAGTATCCGTCACTCGCAGGATGTGTGTGGGCAGATCCCAAATGAAAGAAAAAACCTATGCATCACTTGGTGATCGAACCCTAAATCAGCAGTCTTTAACCGTTTTGGTATCGTGGTTAACTAAACAAAGAAGATCGCATTTTTGTTTAACTGCTAAATAACAAACGGATTTTATGCGTTCACTGAACAAAGATGATGGATATATAAGACCACTTTTCATCATAAAATCATCAGAACCGTTATATACCAACCCATAGACGCTAAAAAGCCAAAACCTTTCTCACATGCACATCCATCGCGAGTGATGGCTACGTGCACACATGCACACCCATAGCGAGTGATGTAGGATGTAAAGTTCCGCCCAGGTCGAAGTGGCGTCGATTTAGAGAGTCCCCTTGCTTTTACCACGTTAAGTATGCTGCACACTGTGTTCGTCAGGAACGAAATAAAGCTTCTTAATTGTGCAATAAGAAGCCTCCTGTGAGTTACTACACTTTCCCTCCAACTTGGAACGAACATAACCTACAACTGGATGCACATCTTGAATATTCGGGATATAAACTACATTCCCCACCCTTCCACCTGCTATGAGGAGCTGCTCCGTACATCGGTGCCTGACTGGGTTACGCGAGCCGACGCAGCAAGCGCGCAGCGGCGGAGACGGGAGAGAGCAACAAAGCGGCGGCGGCATCCAAGCTAGGCTAAGGAGCTCACCGGATCGACCAGCTTTGCCCAGCCTGTTCATAGCGAACGCCCAGTCCATTGTCGACAAGATCGACAAATTCAGACTGAGGCTTCACTCAAACAGGATAAATAGCTGTGCTTTCTTCTTCACCGAAACCTGGCTGAATCCGAACAACCCTGACGCTGCTATTGAGCTAGCAGGCCGGAATGTTTACCGAGCGGACCGAACAGCTGACTCATGGTGCAACACAACTGACATTGTAGGGACCTTTTGCTACCCGGATTTGGAGTTTATTACAGTTAAATGCAGACCATTTTATCTGCCAAGAGAGTTTAGAGTGGTGTTCTTAATGTTCCTAACGCTAAACTAGCCCTGGCTAGTCTGCATAACGCTATCCAACAGCTGAAAAACAACCACCCAGACGGTGTGTTTAGCAGGTAACTTTAACCCCGCCAAGCTGAAGACTGTAATACCAACATTTCACAAGTTTGTTGACTTTCCGACCAGAGGGCAATAATATCTTGGATCAGGTCTACTGCAACATTGCTAAAGGCTACAAAGTGTCCCCCTCTCCCCATCTGGCCCGATCCGATCACATCAGTCTGCACTTAATACCTGCATACAAACCCCTCATGGCAAGGTCCAAACCAACAGTTCGCACCGTCATGTCTAGGCCAGACGGAGCCATGGACAGGCTACAGGACTGCTTTGAGTTATACGATTGGGACATCTTTTGAAACAGGCTGCCAATGACAACAACCACATAGACCTGTCAACACCTACACCTCATCAGTATTGGACTACATCACCTTCTGTATGAACAGTGTCACCACACAGAAGTCAATACTAACGCTCCCCACCATATGCCATGGATTGGATGAGCTGCGCGGTAACTGGGTCTGCTGAAGGCCCGGGTGATGCAGCTTTCCACTCAGGTGATGGGAGAGGCCTACAGAACAGCCAGGTCCATTCTGAGGAAGGGCATCAGGGAAGCAAAGCACCACTACACAAAGCGTATCGAGGAGCATTTTAACAGCTCAGACTCTCGACGCGTGTGGCAGGGCATCAGAACCATGACCGGCTACAACAGCAGCAGCTCCACACATGCTCAAAGTCCATCCCTCCCTGACGACCTGAACCTGAACAGCAGGAACCCTCACCACCGGTTCTGACTCTGAGCCCCCACGACGTGAGAGGGACCCTGCAGCACGTCAACCCCAACAACGATACTGGACCTGACGGAGTACCAGAGCGGGTTCTGAAGCACTGTGCAGCGGAGCTGACTGCGGTGCTCACGGATCTGTTTAACACCTCCCTGCTGCAGGCCTCCATCCCCACATGTCTCAAGATAGGCCACATCTATATCCTCTAACATATCAGCCATCAGTCCCTCGATTGGACTACCGGCCAGTGGCGCTGCAGATGAATGCAAGTGGTGATGAAGTGCTTCGAACGTCTGGTACTGGGGCACTTGAAGAACAGCATCCCCCCTTCCTTAGACAACCACCAATTTGCAGTGTCACTAGCCCTCCACTCCACCCTGACACACCTTGACCAGCGTGACAGTTATGTGCGGATGTTAGTTCATAGACTTATAGCTCCGCTTCTTAATTACCATCTTCCCATAAGACTTGCCACCAAGCTGGACCACCTGGGCCTCAACAGACACCTGAGCAGCTGGGTCCTGGACTTCCTCACCGGCTGACCACAGACTGGGGAGACAGGTCTCCTCCAGCATCACCCTGAACATCGGTGCACCACAGGGTTGTGTGTTGTGGGTTATTCTTCTCCCTCTACACTCTGGACTTCAAACCCATCCACGAGGCCAACACCATATTGACGTTCGCAGACACAATGGTGGTAGGCAGGATCTCAAGCAACAACGAGGCTGCCTTCAGGACAGAGGTAGAGAACCTGGCGAGCTGGAGCCGAGAGAACAACCTGATCCTCAACGTAGCAAAAACAAAGGAGATGATCCTGGACTTCAGGAGGAAGACAAAGCCCTTCGTCCATCACCCCATCACCATCGACGGTGAGACAGTGGAGGTTGTGCAGAACATCATTGTACTCGAGTGTCAACATCAGCCACGACCTGACTCTGGGACCGCTCAACACCACCGCGAGGACCAAGAAAGGATTTCAAAGGCTTCACTTCCTGAGGTGCTTGAAGAAGGCAAGTCTCCCACAAAAGCTGCTGGTGAGCTTCTCTACAGGGTCAGCCATCGAGTCAGTTCTCACACATACTCGCATCAACCGCATGGTACTGTGGCTGCAACACTCATAACAGGAAGCTCTCCAGCGCATCATTAAGACTGCCTGAGAGAGAATCACCGGCACCCAGCTCCCCAGACTGGAGGACATCTACCAGACACACTGTACTCGGAGGGTCAAGGGCATCCTCAGAGACAGCACAAACCCTGGACACTGCCTCTTTCAATCTTCCTGCCCTCAGGAAGACGATACCAGGACACTGCCCGCGCCCGCATTACAAGGACTGCAAAACAGTTTCTATCATAGAGCTGTGACACTACTAATATTATATATATATATATATATATTATATATATATCAATTTATATATATTATATTATCATTATATATATTACATACATACTAGTTATATTATATATAGATATATATATATACATATATTATATTATTTAATATATTGTTGGCAACCCGGCCCCCTCTAGGGCCGGGTTGTAGAGGGCGTGTACCGGCGCCACCCACGTGCTCGGCACGGGGAACGTGTCCCAGCTGATCGCGATCAGCTGGATGGAAAACAGCCGGCTCGAGGAAAGGACCCGGGGTATAAAGCAGAGCGGAGGACTGACGGCAGGGGAGCGACCCTCCCCCCCCCCCCCCTGAGAAGGAGTAGGAGACGCACAACCCCGCAACAGCTACGAGGCTCACGGAGACCCTAGCTTAGATCCTTTGTTCGTTCTCCTCTTCGCTAAATATTCAATAAACGCCGGATACCGGCTTTGTACCCGCTTTCAACCGTGTCTACTTCCTTCTGTGTGAACCAGCCTCTCAGCCACCGGGGTGCCACATATGGTGGAGAATGCAGGCACTCGGTTTCCACCGCGACCCACAGGGAAGTAGACACCGCCATGCAGAACGCAGAGGGAGCCGCCGCCGCTCTGCAGCGTCAACAGCAGATCCAGGGGCAGGTGGCCGCAGCACAGCGAGACTCGGCGGAGAGCCTGGCTCTGCTCCGCGAAGCGGTGCTCCGCCTAACGCAGCAAGCTGTCCGCGACTCTCCGATCCCGGCCCCGACCAGCCGGCTCACCAAGCTAGGTCCGGAGCATGATGTGGAGGCCTACCTGGAGGTTTTCGAGCGGACCGCCCGGAGGGAGAATTGGCCGGAGGACCAGTGGGCGCACATTTTCTGTCGCCCTTCCTTCACCGGTCCGGCACAGCAGGCGGGCCAGGACTTATCGGCCGAGACCGCTGCCCAGTACCCCGCTCTCAAGCAGGCCATACTGGCATACTACGGGCACAACCTCGCGGCGAGGGCTTGCCGGTTCCACGGCTGGCGCTTCGACGTCCGGGGACCGGTGCGCACGCAGATCGCGTAGGATGGACGTCTGGCGAGGAGGTGGCTGGCGACCGGAGAGGGACCCAGCGCACTCGACCGCGTGGTGATTGACAGCACCATTCGACAGCTGCCGCCCGACGCACGCAGGGTCCTAGCACACCACCATCCGGACTCGGTGGATGACCTCATTCACCAATTACAGAATTGGCAGGTGGCCCAACAGCTGAGCGCCAGCCCCAGGACCACCCCACGGTCAGTGGAGCCCCGCCGGGACCGGAGGGGACCCCCGACCACGCCGCGGTCACCACCACCAGAACCACCGGCGGAGACCCAGGAGGGACGCGAGGGCAGGCGGTGCTACAACTGCAGCCAGATGGGGCATATGGTGCGGTTCTGTCCAGGAGGCCGCGACGTGTCAATGCCCTCGGCCTACGCGGACGAGGGGACACGCCGACCCTGCCTACTGGCCACCTGCTGGGCGCAGGGGGCACCAGGGTCCCCGACGATTCCTGCCAGGGTGATGAACCAAGACACACAGGCCCTGGTGGACACCGGCAGCATGGTGACCCTCCTCCGACCCGACTTGGCGGGGGGGAAGGGGAGGGGACCGATGGAGGTAGCCTGCGTGTGCACGGGGACACCCGGACCTATGAATCGTGCCACGTGGTCGTTTCGGACCCCCTACGGCGTGTTTCACGGCTCCGGGCAGGAATAGTGCCCCACCTACCTGTACCACTGCTGATAGGGAGGGACTGCCCAATCTTCAACCGGCTGTGGAATCCGGAACGGGGGTCCCGACCCGAAGAGAGCCTCCACGCCGAGCCGGAGGGGGCGCTCGACCAGCCTTCGGGGCCACGCAGCGCCCGGCGACCCCGGGGGAGACATCAGCCGAGGACCAGCTCTCCGACGGGAACGGACCCTCACCCCCCAGGCACCCCAGTTCGTGCCGCAGGGTTGTCCGTCCAACGCGGAACGCAGGGGACTCCACCAGGCGCCCTGGACACCCTGACGCCGTCCGAGCAGGACGCACCGCCCGAGAGTTCTCCGCTCACCGAGTTCTCAAATTTCCGACCAGCAGGGGGAGAGGGAACTACCCAGCAGGGCCGATTCGCCACTGCGCAGCTGCGGGACGACGCCTTAAAGCACGCCTGGAGCCACGTTCTGCCACATGACGGACAGAACCGGGGACTCAGTGAGTCGTGCACCGCACCCACCATTTTTAGCACCAGAGGGGGGCCTGCTCTATAGGCTAGTGGAGAAGGGGGGGGTTGTGACGGAACAGCTAGTGGTCCCACGACCGTACGTCAGCAAGGTGCTGTACATGGCACACACACACCTTCTAGGGGCGCACCTCGGGATGGACAAAACCCGTGACCGGGTCTTAGCCAGATTCTCTACTGGCCAGGGGTTAAGAGGGACGTGGAGCGTCACTGCCAGGGGTGTCCCGAGTGTCAGCGGGTGGCCCCTATGCCCACAGTCAGGAACCCCCTCATCCCTATGCCCATCATAGAGACTCCATTTGACCGCATAGCCCTAGATATTGTGGGTCCCCTCCCCAAAACCAGCTGGGGACACAGGTACATCCTGGTGCTCGTGGATTACTCCACCAGGTACCCAGAGGCCTTACCCCTACGAGCAGCCACCGCCAAGGCGGTAGCTAGGGAGCTTATGCTTCTGTTCAGCAGGGTGGGGATCGCCAGGGAGGTGCTGACCGATCAGGGGTCATGCTTCATGTCCCGGGTGCTGAAGGAGTTGCTCAGTCTCCTACAGGTCACGCAGCTCCGGACGTCGGTATACCACCCCCAGACGGACGGCCTTGTGGAGCGGTTCAACAGAACGTTAAAACAGATGCTGAAGAAGGCCATGAGCACGGACGGGAAGAACTGGGATCAGCTGCTGCTGCCCACTGTGCTGTTTGCAGACGGGAGGTACCCCCAGGCATCCACAGGGTTTTTCCCGTTCGAGCTCCTTTACAGGAGAAGACCACGGGGAATCCTGGACATCGCCAAGGAGGCGTGGGAGAGCCAGCCTTCGCCCTACCGCACCACGCTGGAACACGTGGAGCAGGTGAGGGACCGAATGGTCCAAGTGTGGCCCATCGTCCGGGACCATCTCCAGCGAGCCCAGCAGGCCCAGGCGCGGGTGTACAACCGGGGGGCCCAGCTGCGCGTCTTCCGACCAGGGGACCTGGTACTGGTCTTGGTACCAACGGCCGAGTGCAAGTTCCTAGCCAAATGGCAGGGCCCGTACGAGGTGGTCGAGCAGCATGGCGAGGTAAACTACCGGGTACGTCAACCGGGGAGACGTAAGCCCACCCAGCTGTACCACGTGAACATCTTGAAGCAGTGGAGTGGGGGAGCGGACCCCCCGGAACCGGCACCCATGGTGTTGGCGGCACGAGGCGGGATCCCGGCGGTACCGATGGGGGAGGACCTCAGCCCGGCCCAAAAGCACGACCTCTGGAGGACCTCGTGATGATGCAGCACCGGGACGTGTTTTCGGAGCTTCCCCGGGCGAACCACGGCCGCGCACCACGACATCCAGACGGCGCCGGGGGTTAAGGTGAGAGTTCCTCCCTACAGGGTGCCGGAGGCCCGGCGGAACGCCATCCAGGAGGAGGTGAGCCGAATGCTCCAGCTTCGGGTCATTGAGGAGTCGCGCAGCGCCTGGTCCAGCCCGGTCATCCTCGTTCCCAAGCCTGACGGGACGTTCCGGTTTTGCAACGACTTCAGGAAGCTGAACGAGGTGTCCGAATTCGACGCCTACCCCATGCCCAGGGTGGATGAGCTGATCGAGCGACTCGGGCCGGCCCGGTACCTCACCACCCTGGACCTGACCAAGGGGTATTGGCAGGTGCCACTGACCCGGACCGCCCGGGAGAAAACGGCGTTCGCAACACCGGGGGGCCTCTATCAGTACACCGTCCTTCCCTTCGGCGTCCACGGGGCACCGGCCACCTTCCAAAGAATGATGGACCAGCTCCTGCGACCCCAACAGGCCTACGCTGCAGCCTACATAGACGATATCATTATCCACAGCGACAGCTGGGACGTCCACGTCAGACAGCTGCGGGCCGTGCTGGGGGAGCTGAGGAAGGCGGGCCTCACAGCCAATCCGGCCAAGTGCCGACTGGGCCTGGAGGAGACGGCCTACCTGGGGTACCGGGTAGGACGGGGGAGCATCCGGTCGCAGGAGAGCAAGGTGGCCGCCATCCGGGACTGGCCCCGCCCCTCGACCAAGAAACAGGTGAAGGTGTTCCTGGGGCTGGTGGGGTATTATCAGCAGTTCATACCCGGCTTCGCGACCCTGGCCAGTTCCCTCAACGACCTGACCCGGAAGGCCCTGCCCGACCGGGTCAAGTGGTCAGAGGCGGCCGAGGAAGCATTCGGGGCGCTGAGGGGGGCCCTGTGTGCGGAACCGGTGCTCGTAACCCCGGACTTCGCCTCACCCCTCATCGTGCACACGGACGCCTCGGAAGTAGGGCTGGGCGGGGTCCTGTCCCAGATCCGGGCCGGGGAGGAGCACCCGGTGATGTACCTCAGCCGGAAGCTCCTTCCGAATGAGAAGAACTACTCCACGGTAGAGAAGGAGGCCCTGGCAATCAAGTGGTCTCTTGATAAATTACGATATTATCTCCTCAGGTCGAGAATTCACCCTGGTCACCGACCACGCGCCACTGAAGTGGATGGTGCACGAAAAAATACATATGTGCCTCACGGGGCGGTACTCAAGGGGCGGTACTCACGGGGCGGTACTCACGGGGCGGTACTCACAGGGCGGTACTCATGGGGCGGTCCTCACGGGGCGATCCTCACTGGGGCCAACCTCACTGGGGCGGTCCTCACGTGGGCCATCCTCACGGGAGCGGTCCCCATGGGGCAGTCCTCACAGGGCGGTCCTCATGGGGGGGATCTCACGGGGGTGGTCCCAATGGGGGTGGTCCTCACGGGAGCAGTCTCCACTGGGGCGCGCACACTCAGTTTGAACATAGGGGACACACACACACACAAAAAAAAAATTCCTGTGTCCCCCAGGAAATGTTAAGGGTCACACTTGCCTTCTACTGATTTCTTTGTGCTCCAATGTGTGCCTTTTTCTTCCTCCATTGAGAGTGGAAAACATCTTATTTATATGAATGAAAAAAAAAATATTCAGGCACCAGGTGACAATTGAATGATAATGTTTTTAAGCCAATGTCTTTTGGGCGGGTGAATCATAAGGTGTCTCTTGTTCCTGGTGGTCCCTCATCCATTAGAACTGGGATCAATACGTTGGTATCAGTTGTTCGTATTCATTATGAATAGTTTTTAAAATAACAACAAAAAAACTGCTCCATTTTATATCTGTTTGTCGCTTCCTGATGGTCAGTAAGTGAAGAAAAAAATAAAGTCTATACAAACGTCTTCATGTCTTCACGGTTCTTTTCATCTCCTGTTTCAGTCTCTAATTCGTCCATTATCACTGACCACTCACCGCGTAATACAGTCTCAAGTGTCTGGGGCTTCCATGGTCCTATAAACCCTGCTCTCAGAGCCAACATGCAGCATAATGGATTCTGAGCCACATGTGTACCTCATGGAAAAGCCTCCACTCTAGATTGTAGGAGCTTGTGTCTCAATTTGTAAAAAGTGTTTATGGATAATAAATATAAATGTTGCATTCAACTGCAACATAAACCCTCAATGACGGGCGAGTGTTGACATTTATTAAGGACACATCATACATTGTGTTATACAATAATAAAGTGATTCTCTCAATATCACATTATTACAGGTTATGATTATGATTGGGTCATTATCTTTTAATTGTTATCTTGTTATTCATCAGCACACAATAGTTGGAAGGAGCGTTATTAAAGTGTAATTCTGGCGAAAATTTAACCCAGGGTCTTTGTTTTGGCATGTATACCCATCAAATTAGCCCTCCAGATATTTTTTTCAAATTGAAAAAAGTCGCAATGTTTGGCTTCCATGTTAGGTAACCCTTCCTTTTACAGTCACCTAATTACTCAGTATTTACCTGGTGAATAAATGGTAAATATAATATATTATTGGGTAATTAGCACTGGTAATAAGAAGGTAAATACAGAGGAACTACAGCTGAAGAGCTAAGAAAAACCTCCACTATTACCCATCAACTCAACCAAGTACCGTGTAGTTCTCTATCCTATTGAGACCATCTCTCCACATATTCCATATGTACGGGGTATAACCCCCATGTCTGCTAAGGACCATGGATAGGCTTTAAGACACACGGGCACGCCCGTTCACGCCTGCACCCAAACATATAAAACACCTGTTTGGAGACTGTTTCATCATGCCGATGCATACAAGGGAAGCCCGCTGCCGTTTTTTCACATCAGAACGGGAAGGGTTACCTATCTTGGAAGGGCCAGCAAGAAAGATGGGGAGAGTTTCCAGGGGGCCAGGGGAGTGCTTAAGGCCTCCGGGAGCCTCCCTGTTCTCCCTCAGTGTTCCTAGGGTCCCAGTTTCTCTTGGCCTGGGTCCCTCTCCTCCTCCAAGTCTTTTCTCTGACAGGGAGTATGATGGTTCTGAGGAGGAGGACTTGGATGTGGAGACAGTATTCTCTTCAGAGAGAGGGGACTTTCCCAGTGAACAGCCTCCCTCAGCCAACCCTTCCGGGTGAGAGCTGGCTCACCTGTTTGGGGAGATAATTGGCAGGGCAACCAAGGCCCTGAACATCATTCTAAGCCGACAGTTGCTGCCTCCAGGTTCGAGGCTGAAGCAGAGGAAAGTCTCAGGTCAGCAGAGATCCCTCTCCTACCAGAATTCAAGGACCTGTTACGGCGCCACTCTTTCGCTCCCCGGGTTCTTTGTTTCAACAAAGACAGTAGGGCGATGGAGAGTCTGTTGGGTAAGCTGCACAGGTCCACAGCGATGCAAGCCCATGTGGCGAAAACTTTGGCCATCCTGACTGTGCACCCACCACCTCTGTGGTCTCATGCAGAACCAGCCAGTGGATGCCTCTCTGGCAAGGAAGTTCCAGTCAGCCACGATGTGCCTGGCTTCGGTGTCCAAGGAGCAGGCAGTGGCATCAGGCCGCTCGTTGGCTCAGCTCTGGGTGGTGAGATGACATCTGTGGCTGTCCCAGTCATAGCTACAGCAAGCAGATAGGGACTGTCTCCTCAGGGTGCCAGTGGAGCCCACAGCCATGTTTGGGGCCACAGGCTCCTCCCTGCTGCAACAGGCACGGGATCGCCGTTGCAGTGCAGAGGACGTGTCAGAGTCCCTCGGCAGTCGAGGGAAGCGGGCATGGCGTGCCCAGGAGCGCCTGCACCTCGGGCGGCGTCTCAGTCAGTAGCTCAGGCCTGAGGCCCGGTAGACCTCAGACACCGACTCCTAGCGTCCCAGGGGCATGGTGATTTCCCAAGAGGTGGTCGTTGGTGGCCATCTGCTAGCAGACGGGGGCCCTCCAGATGCCCGCATGTTTCCTGGCAGTTTGTGGGCCAGCCAGCCCTTTCTCTCATCATAGCACAGGAGGGCTTGGCTGGCTCTGGCGGCGGACACATGGGTGGTCTCTGCCATGACTCAGGGGCACCACCTGCAATTTCTGGCGCAGGCCCAGGGTAGCGAGATCTCCGATCTCTTCCACGGTGGCCAACAAACTACAAGCCCATACTGTGCGAATGGAGCTGTTTACCGATCGGGGAGGTTGAGCGCTTTGACCGCCATGCCGGGTTCTTCTCTCAATATTTCCTCATCCCCAAGAAGGATGGGGGTCTTCGCCCTATCTTAGACCTCAGGGGGCTCAACATGTACCTCCGCCCCCTAAGATGCAGGTTATCGACGGTTCCGCGGGTTCAGCAGATCATCAAGGCAGGGGATTGGTTCGGGGCCATCGGATACTAAAAGATGCCTATTTTCAGATTCCGATCTGACCAGGGCATTGGCGTTTCCTGAGATTTGCTTTTGAGGGTCGGATCTTTGAGTTTCAGGTCCTCCTGTTCGGAATATCTCTTGCCCCTCTGACCTTTACCAGGTGCATGGACATAGTCCTCAGCACCCTTGAGGCAGCAGGGGCTCCATATACTAAACTATTTGGACGATTGGCTGATCTGTGCAAACTCAGAGGAGCTATGTCACCAACACGTGGCCCTGCTATTGACTCATATTCGACCAGGGGTTGTGCCTCAATACCAAGAAGAGCAAACTGCAACCTTGCCAGGTAACACATTTCTTGGGCATGGTGTTAGACTCCAGGAGGGCTAATGTTACCCTCTCTCCAGCGAGACAGCAGTCCTTTGCAGCCTGTTTCAATCTCTTCAACCTCAGGGCTCAGAGGGACTGGAGGCTTTGTCTCAGACTCAAGGGCCTTATGGCAGCAATGGGACAGATAGTCCCTCTGGCCCTTCTTCACATGCGCCCTATTTAGAGGTGTCTCCTAAGTGTTGGCCTGTATCCACAGAGCCCCGCCCGTGCCAAGGTGACTGTCACGAGTCAGGGCCCCACAGGGGTTTTAACCCAGGTCTCTGGAGTGAAAGGTGGCGATCAATCCCATGTACCACCCCGGAAGTGGATTAAAGAACCAAAAATGCAGAGGAGTCAGGTTCAGGGTTCTCTTTACTGAATCTCAAAAAAGCAGGCAAACAAAACAGAAGTTTCTGTGGCAAAAAATCCAAAAACTTTGAGCAAGGAACACTAGGCACGGGTGGTGCAACGGAGAACTCAGCAAAGTCACGGGCACACACATGCTCCTTAAATACCCTGAATAATTACCAGAGGTGGGGGTAAGTCACTCATGTGCAAGTCACAAGCAAGTCTCAAGTCATAACCTTCAAGTCTCAAGCAAGTCACAAGCCAAGTCATTGCTCAGTTCAAGCAAGTCGCAAGTCAAGTCATACAAAATCCGATGATCTAACCCAGTTTCAAAATTTAAAAAATCGTTAAAGAGAGTGGTTAATAAGTTCAGTTTTATTTCAACATTAACAACTGCAATGTCTTAACATTAACGATAACTCAAACTATTGCAAAACATTCCAAAACCATTGTGTGAATAGTTTGAATTTTTTTTCATTACCTCCAACCTATGAACAGAATCAAATAGAACCTCTAGGTGGCTGTATACACGAGAACAGTTAAAGTCAATCAGTCAATCTCGCAGTCACTTAGCTTACCTTTTTTTGTGGGTTTTGTAGTGATGGATGAAGTTAGATTTTGAGCTGCAGACCTAGCATACCGCTGTCCTCTTTTTCTTACTATCATGGACATGTAATGCTTGAACCCAATTTTACCCAATATTAGTGGTTAAAAAATGCAGATCTGGAAGCATTCGTGGTGCTCCTAACCAATGACATGGAAGCCAACATTGCGCTGGGCAAACTCCACTCGATTTTCAATGAAAAAAGTATCTGGATGGCTTATTTGATGGGTATACATGCCAAAACAAAGACCCTTGGTTCAATTTTCGCCGGAATTACAATTTAATAAAATATATATAGGACACACATTGTATTATAATATATGCTTGAAGTTGATTATTCAGATTATTATTTATTGTAATATTCAAGCATGCCTCATTAATTATTCACCATGGTGTTTCTAACAATGGCCGTTAGAAAAGTCAATGACATGAGAAGATAGACGTGAGATTTGACATTGACGAGGAAAACAACAGTCGAAGAAATTCCCTTTCCCAGAGCAGCGGAAAAACAAGCCTTGATGAATGAAGTTCTCCACCGGGTTCTGATGTTGGATCTCCTGCTCTGGTGTGTGCACCGTCAGCTGGTCGGCAGGTCAGCCCCCCGCCTCTGAACGCTGCTCTGAGGGCACTTCAACTCTCATATCTCGAGCTCAACAGAACGGTGTCTCAAGTCCTCTGTCTCCTCAGTGTCTCACCTCCTCTGTCCTCTGTCTCCTCAGTGTCTCACATCCTCTGTCCTCTCTCTTCTTGTGTCTCGACTCCTCTGTCCTCTGTCTCCTCGGTGCTTCACCTCCTCTGTCCTCTGTCTTCTCAATGCCTCACCTCCTCTGTCCTCTCTCTTCTCGTGTCTCGACTCCTCTGTCCTCTGTCTTCTCGGTGTCTCACATCCTCTGTCTCATCGTTGTCTCACATCCTCTGTCCTCTGTCTCCTCGGTGTCTCACTTCCTCTCTCCTCAGTGTCTCACCTCCTCTGTCCTCGGTGTCTCACCTCCTATCTCCTCTGTGTCTCACCTCCTCTGTCTCCTCGTGTCCCGCCTCTTATGTCTCACCTCCTCTGTGTCTCACCTCATCTGTCTCCTTGTGTCTCACCTCCTCTGTCTCTTTGGTGTCTCAACTCCTCTGTCTCCTCAGTGTCTCACCTCCTCTGTCCTCTGTCTCCTTGGTGTCTTACCTCCACTGTCTCCTCTGTGTCTTATGTCCTCTGTCCCCTTGGTCACGTCCTCTGGCTCCTCAGTATCCTCTGTCTCCTCGGTGTCTCACATCCTCTCTCCTCAGTGTCTCACCTCCTCTGTCCTTGGTGTCTCACCTCCTATCTCCTCTGTGTCTCACCTCCTCTGTCTCCTCTGTGTCTCACCTCCTCTTTCTCCTCGTGTCCCACCTCTTATGTCTCACCTTCTCTGTCTCCTCTGTGTCTCACCTCATCTGTCTCCTTGTGTCTCACCTCCTCTGTCTCCTTGTGTCTCACCTTCTCTGTCTCCTCAATGTCTCACGTTATCTGTCCTCTGTCTCCTCGGTGTCTCACTTCCTCTCTCCTCAGTGCCTCACCTCCTCTATCCTCGGTGTCTCACCTCCTATCTCCTCTGTCTCTCACCTCCTCTGTCTCCTTGTGTCCCACCTCTTATGTCTCACCTCCATCTGTGTCTCACCTCATCTGTCTCCTTGCGTCTCATCTCCTCTGTCTCCTTGTGTCTCAGCTTCTCTGTCTCCCCAATGTCTCACGTCATCTGTCCTGTCCCCTTGGTCACGTCCTCTGGCTCCTCAGTGTCCTCTGTCTCCTTGGTATCTCACGTCCTCTGTCTCCTCAGTGTCCTCTGTCTCCTAGGTGTCTCAACCTCCTCTGTCTCCTCAGTGTCTCACGTCCTCTGCCCTCTGTCTGTTATGGGTCCTCTGTCTCCTTGGTGTCTGTGCGCCTAATTGACTCCATCTGCAGCTTTCTTACTCTTAAATGGCCTTGGTCAGACTTGCAGGAAACGGGGCTGAACGTGTGGACTTTACCTTCCCATATACTGCCGCAAGCTGCTTCCGAAGCTGTAGCCTATTTTCTGTGCAGGGTGCTCTATTGACTTTCCGTCATTGCGTTTGAATCTGTCCAATTAGCATGCTTTCAATGCCCCTTAAGAAGAAGATGACTTGGTGTGAGGTTAGGCATGAGATGATATTTCACCACTTAATATGCTTTTCGTCACACTCCATTAATGTCTGCCTTCTTGTCATAAAGTGACTGGCGGTTAATGGAGGCCTGCCAGGCCTGCATTGGATTAGGAGGAAATTTGATCCTTCAGATATGCGTGTGTGTGTGTGTGTGTGTGTTTGTGTATCTTTGTGTGTACGAATGTGCCTTCTCACACATTCGTACGTGTGTGTATGTATGCGCACTTGTATGTGTGTGCTATTTCTAGATAACGGTCAAATGCAATTTGCTGAGTACATATAATAAGAAAAAGAAAGCTAGGGCTGATGTTTGTGCCTGATGATCTAATTCTGTTGATTTAATCAATCATGCTCCATCGTTCCCTGCTGTCACTCCTGCCATTAGCCATGGTTTTGCCATGGCGCACAATTGTGTAGATAGATTAGCAAGGAAGCAATTGTCATTGGAGTCGACTGAAATGTTATACCACGGATATGGCTTGTGGTTGGTGTGTGTGTCTGTGAGTGTATCTGTTGTCTGTGAGTGTGTGTGTCTGTGTGTGTGTTTGTGTCTGTGCGTGCGTGTGTGTGTTTGCGTGTGTGTGTCTATGAGAGTGTGTGTGTGTCTGTGAGTGCATGTGTGTGTCTGTGAGAGGAGGAGGAGTTTGAAAGGTATTTGAAGGTACAAAGCTCCCTAAGTTACAGAGAGGGTTTCACTCTCTTGCAGACCAGCCCTTGAAACTGAAGCAGGAATTTGAAAGAAACAGCGGCTGGTATTTGGACACGGGGACAAACAATATATTTTTTCCAGCGCTATTTTACCGTTGGACCCTATTGAAATCCCGTTTTTAGGCAGAAAGTAACACAGGATTGCAAGAATTTATCTCTTTTTTATCTTCTTTAAATGAAATAAAGGGTAAAGGGAGTCCTCACCTAGAGGAAGGAAAGTTTCTTGTGGACCAGAATGCAACGCCTCTCTCACTCGACCCTCCAACAGGCTGGATTTCTGCATCGCTAATTGGCCATTTATTTCATCAGCCCTTCAGATACAGATAGGCAGACAGCCCACAGAGAGACAGCCCACAGAGAGACAGCCCACAGACAGACAGCCCACAGACAGATAGCACACTGACGGATAGCACACTGACAGACAGCACACAGACAGACAGCACACAGACAGACAGGGGCACACCATGTGGTCCTGCATCACAGACTTCTTCACCTACGAAACCACCAAGTCGGTGGTGGTTAAGAGCTGGACCATCGGCATCATCAACCGCGTGGTTCAGCTGCTGATCATCGCATACTTTATTGGGTCGGTGCTGATGATAACATATCATATTATATTATTTTACTGGAATATGATGATAATGTTTGTGTGTTTGTGTGCATGTGCATGCGTGTGTATGTGTTTCTGTGTGTGTATGTATGTGTGTGTTTACAGGCGTTGGTCTGAGATGCTGTGCTTATGGTATAAGGAAATTAAAAATGACATTTTCTGATAGAAAGTAGAGTTCAGAGGTGGCATGAGAACATTGGTTGAACAAGCACAAACAGGTTAATAACACAGATCTGCCTGTCAGCATGATCAGGTAAATATGCATGAATAGAGCTCTTTAAATTGTTATGGTGTCAACAAGGAACTTTACAACATAGTAGTTGTAAAGTCCATGCTGATGTCAGAGATAATAGCATGACACACACACACGCACACGCACACGCACACGCACACACACACACACACACACACACACACACACACACACACACACACACACACACACACACACACACACACACACACACACACACCACACACACACACACACACACACAGAGAAGGACAGTTGTGTTCCCTGGCTTATCCATCCTACAAAATAGTCAAACCAGTGGTGCAATATCTTTAATGTATTTACAGAATTTACAGAAACACCAAGCTGCCTGAGCCCTATCCCACGTACCTCGCCCCCTTGTTCCTTAACAACTGCTTCGGTACCAGTTAGCTCATTGCTCATGTTTAAGGGACCCACCACCTCACCGCTGAATAAACTCTGAGCCACGCGGCGTCCCTAAGGGCCCACAGAGCTGCTTCAGAGCGGGGAAACAACAGAAGCATTAGCGCACATTAAAAGTAAGATGGGAGCTGGTTACAATAACGTTGAAAGAGCCTTTTCACTTGTTGGTGAGACCAACTCTGTGGTGAGGGCTCCTGATCCACACTGAGCTCACATCAGCACATTCTGGTGCCGATGTCTGTGTGAACCTGAAGCTGGGTGTTAGTCTTGAGAAGGCCTAAAAGGTGCTGATGTTTGTACGAGCCTGCAGCTGGATATTCGTCCATCAGAAGGCCTGCCAGGTCCTTAAGTGTGTGTGACCCTGCAGCTGGGTGTTGGCCTAGAGAAGGTGCTGATGTGTGGGTAACCCTGCAGCTGGGTGTTCGTCCACGAGAAAGCCTACCAGGTGCGGGACACGGCCGTGGAGTCGTCGGTGATGACCAAGGTGAAAGGATTCGGCATCTACAACAACCGGGTGATGGATGTGGCCGACTACGTCACCCCCACTCAGGTACAACCCCACCAGGGCCAACGGGTGATAGGTCCACATTTTCTTTCTCCCCCCAGTGGAGTGTGGAAAGAACATTAGAAAGTTGGCCAGGAGGAAAAAGAAAAATAATTCTAAATCAAATTTATCCCAGTGGATGGATTGTAACATTCAGAGGGCAGCCAAGTTATCAAGTTTGAAGGAGAACCCAACTCCCTGAGCTTCTTAAGTCTGGGGCCTCAGGGCTGCCAGCTCCCCTGTAAACCTCCAATCTGGATCATCAGGCGAGGAAAGGTGTGTCCAAACACCACTTAATCATCAGAGGCTGGGTCACCATATCAGCCAATCCCAGGCTCTGCATGCTTGTGTTCAGCATAGAGAGGGTCTACCTGGAGGAGAGTACCCTGAGACACTGTGTAACAAACCACCTGTTTCCCCCAGGGGGCCTCTGTGTTCTGCATCATCACCAAGCTGATCACTACAGAGAACCAGGTCCAAGGCTTCTGCCCAGAGGTTTGCTTCCCTTGTGCTTATGTAGTTTTGTCATCACAGCTTGTGTGCCATACTGCATTCTGTACCAACTGTGATAACCATACAATGCAAGGGGTACCATAATATCGTACCAGTAATGCAATCAGACACTGCCACTATCCCTCATGCAGATACTCAATACTCCTATGTGTGTGCGTTTGTGTGTGTTGTGTGTGTGCGTGCGTGCGTGCGTGCATGCGTGTGTGTGAACTTGTGCTTGTCCCTTGACCAGAGTGAGCCCAAATACCAGTGTATCCACGACAACAACTGCACCAAGTACCTGAACAAGCCAGGAGGCTATGGTGAGTGCTGCCCCCTGCTGGCCTCTCCCTCCTGTCCACTCCAGGGAGCTGCTCTTAGCTGCTACACTGTGCAGCATTCACTATATCGTTATTACAATTTGTTTGTATGCATGCGTTTTTCTGAGGGTGTGTGTATGTGTGTGTGTGATTGTATATGTGTGTGTGTGTGTGTTTGTTCACATTACTTCCACGTCCATTGCAGGGATTCCAACAGGGAAGTGTGTTCGTTTCAATGACACCATGAAGACATGCCAGATCCAGGGCTGGTGCCCGGCGGAGATAGACTACATCAAGACGTAAGATGGTTGACCTGTCTTTCCTTCTGTCTTGTCCCACTGCAATGTCTCCCACATCAATCCTTCCCTCTCACATCCTTGTTTCTCTCTCTCAGCGAACCGATGAAGGAGGTGGAGAATTTCACCATCTTTATCAAGAACAGCATACGTTTCCCACTGTTTGACTACACCAAGTAGGACCCGTTCCAACCTATCACTCAGCATACCCATACCTCCAGCTGTTTCAGTCTGGGATGTGTGTGTGTGTGTGTGTGTGTGTGTGTGTGTGTGTGTGTGTGTGTGTGTGTGTGTGTGTGTGTGTGTGTGTGTGTGTGTGTGTGTGTGTGTGTGTGTGTGTGTGTGTGTGTGTGTGTGTGTGTGTGTTTGTGTGGATTTGTGTGTGTTTGTGTGTGTGTGTGTAGTTGTAGTTTATGTCAAATTGCATCATACACAGACAAATCAGTGTATTTTATATGGAAAGAATGTTGCTGATTTCGTGTGTGTGTGTGTGTGTGTGTGTGTGTGTGTGTGTGTGTGTGTGTGTGTGTGTGTGTGTGTGTGTGTGTGTGTGTGTGTGTGTGTGTGTGTGTGTGTGTGTGTGTGCACGCCATAGGGGGAACTTTCTCCCTACGATCAATAGCAGCTACATCTCTTCCTGTAACTTCGACATGGTCCACCACACGTATTGCCCCATCTTCAGGGTCGGAGACGTGATCCAATACGCTCAGCAGGACTTCATGAAACTGGCGCATAAAGTACATATTATGGACACATAAATCAGAACATAATGCTCTCTCTCTCTCTCTCTCTCTCTCTCTCTCTCTCTCTCTCTCTCTCTCTCTCTCTCTCTCTCTCTCTCTCTCTCTCCTCTCTCTCTCTCCTCTCTCTCTCTCTCTCTCTCTCTCTCTCTCTCTCTCTCTCTCTCTCTCTCTCTCTCTCTCTCTCTCTCTCTCTCTCTCTCTCTCGCTCTCTCTCCCTCTCATATATTAAAATGTATTCTATCAGTAGCTCTCTCTCCCCTCCTCACATGCATCCCCCTCTCTCCAGGGAGGGGTCATAGGGATCAAGATCGCGTGGATGTGTGACCTAGACCGGGGAGACGAGCACTGCAGCCCGTCCTACTCCTTCACCCGCCTGGATGCCATGTCCCAGAATAACCCTGTCTCCCCCGGTTACAACTTCAGGTTAGTACTCTCCAGTGGCGGCTGTGGTAGATTTGATTTCCTGTATTCGGGTGCACTTTGGGCATGGCCACTACCTATTACCTACTATTAATTCAGATTCATAGCCTACATCCTGACTTGCAAGGCCTGGACAAGCTACATATACAGACCTACTTTATTGCCATTCCACCATTCATTTCTATTTGACCTATTGTTGTTATTCTGATATTGAGACAAATCATGATCACTGTCCTATAGCGTCCATTTTTTGTGAGTCTCAAAATACAGTTAGAAATATGGGAAAAATATTTCATGTTGTATATAGGCTACAGGCCCAAAGTCTTAATTAATATGTAACTTACTTGCTCCTATTAAAGGAGACATATTATACCACCAGGTGTGTGATTAGCCTTACAAGCCATTTCGAAAATCTGCCCCATGTGACATCACTAGTGGCGTGTCCACCTAGATCCGTGCTGGATAGATCAGTCCACCAGCCTACCCAGTGGACTGAAGTAAACGTTGCTCATCTATCCAGCACAGATCTAGGTGGACACGCCCACTAGTGATGTCACATGGGGCAGATTCGAAACGGCTTGTAGGGCTAATCACACTCACACCTGGTGGTATATAATGCCTCCTTTAAGTATAACATTGCTTGGGGAGTCCAAATCCTCCACTAAAATGGTTGGAAAGTGCTTACCACTCTCTGCCAGTTAGCGATCTATCTCTCCTCTACATGTAGTTGTGTTACGCGAATGCTTAGGGAGGTAGCCTATTTGATTGATTCGCTGAAATGGTCCAATCATGTGGTGATAACAAAAAAGAAAAGCTATACCATTGGCCTGGGGCGCTGGAAAATTTCTAATGCGAATGAAAAGCAGTCTCTGCTTTGATAGACAGCAAATAGTTTGCGAGCCTGCATTGAATTCAACGTGGCCGGCGCCCCTAAATTGGAGGAGGGCTTTATTTTTAATGACCAATAACTAGCCTAGCCCAAATAATTGATTTAAATTGATTGCTGGCAGTGGCAAGTAGTCTATCACACAATTAACGAGGATAAACGCTATGTATTTTTGTTGATCTATTTTGTATTGATAAGAGTTGATTCACAGTTGGCAGATATATTCAAGTGAATATTTCACGGAGGAGCAGCGCCCTAGTGCCCTCGATTACTCTCCAACCCTGATCAGAGAAATCAGCCTTTTATTAATAAAGAAATATATACTGTATATATATGTATAGATAAATAATTATTAGGTAAGTGATGCAAGCAGTGCTCAACTATTCTCTACAAACGTCTCTAAATTTCTAGTATATATGACCCTACACCTTCCACAATTTTTCACCTTAGACAGTACATTCCACTTTTAAAATGTTCATATTAGCTTGGAATACTGCGCTAGCGTTGAATTATTTTTCTTTTTTTATTTCTCTGACAATTCAACTATTCAGACTTTGCAACTTGGTTAATCTTCAAATATATGAAAACAGATTTTCAATATTGTTTATTTCAGAATCAACTATTTAATTTTAAACCCGCTTTGGCTTTGTATACTTTCAGTTGGTCTCATACGTTGAGGCTAGAGCTAGTTATGACGTCACCCCCGCTATCACAAAATCTTACCATTTTAGACGTTACGGAGCCTATCAACGTCAACCTTGAAGCACAATGTTAAACTTGAACGGTTATAGTATTTCTTTTATTTATTGTTTCACTGGAGTTATGATGATAAATAGATTGGGAATACGATTGTTCTACATCGGGCGTTAGTGTGTGGGGACCCCCGTTTATATAGCTAGAGGCTAGGTGCATCTTACATATCCGGTGTACTTCCGGTAGACGCTAAATGCTAACGCAAACCATCTTTTTCAAGGCATGCAATCTAGACAAACAATATGGAGATGAAAGAGACTCCAAGGAGTGTAACGGTACAAGCCTTATCATTTAGCGAGCTTATCTCGATTAACTAGTTGCGAAAGAATAACGTCAATAACACAAGTGAAAGTGATGACCCAACAACACACACACACACACACACACCCCATACCACACCAAACCACCAACCCGGTCTCACGAAAATACGTGACACTGTCACGTTATTTTAATCTATTGTTCGTGATCAGGGACACGTATTTTCAAAATTTTCGTGTCAAAAAGCACAATTTTCAAACTGGCAACGTCCGCTCGGACACTGGACTTGCGAGGCATTGTCTGTGATGATAACTAACAATATGACAGCTTTTGGCCACCCGTTTCTACTTAAAATTGTCTGTGATAAATAACAATATGACAGCTTTTGGCCACCCGTTTCTACTTAAAATTGTCTGTGATAACTAACAATACGACAGCTTTTGGCGACCCGTTTCTACTTTCGCCTTTGATTCTGAGAAATTGTAACAATTCACGGATATATTAAATGCAGGTGAGCTGCTGTGTAGGCAAACCGCGAAGGACACAAGGGTAGCTGCTTCATCTGTTCATTTTAGAATGGTATGTCTTGATGTTTATTGTACCAAGCCATCTATTGTCTTGTTCTTGGCTATGTGAATGAAAGTCTGCGTCGATGCCTCGCAAGTCCAGTGTCCGAGCGGACGTTGCCATGACAGTTTGAAAATTGTGCTTTTTGACACGAAGATTTTGAAAATACGTGTCCCTGATCACGAACAATAGATTAAAATAACGTGACGGTGTCACATATTTTTGTGAGACCGGGTTGAAACCACACACGCAAACTGACTTACACTTGACCGTATCACTGACTTGATTCAACCATTTTAAACTTTATCATTATAGCTCAGCTATTCTATATTTGATCTCAAAAAAAAATATTTTACTACAGTGTTTACCAATGCATCATTTATGCAAAGTAATGGCTCTGCTCACTCTAATTGTCTTTTTGTATATTAAGGTTTGCCAAGTATTACAAAATGGACAATGGGACCGACTATCGTACATTAGTCAAAGCCTATGCTATCAGGTTTGATGTGCTGGTCAATGGAAATGTGAGTGTATGTTTGTGCATCTGTGTGTGTGTTGGTCTGTTTGTGACTGTCTGTGTGGGACTGTGTGGATGCGTGCAAATGTGTGTGTTTGTGTATGGGTCTGAATTTGTGTGTGTGTGTGTGTGTGTGTGTGTGTGTGTGTGTGTGTGCATGTGTGTGTGTTTGTGTGTGGGTCTGAGTTGGTCTGTGTGTGTGTGTGAGTGTCTTTGTAGGTGTGTGTGGGGGATTTGTGGGATTTGTGTTTGACTTTTTTCTTGTTAAACCTCTCTTTACGGTAGGAGGCATGCTGACCTTATTAAGTGATTGTCAACCTTATCATTAATATGCAATTAAACTAAGGCCAAATTAAAAATAAGTATTTGACTGACTATAAAGAGTAGGCGCTGGGTCACTAGCGTTCATGTAATAAACAAACTGTATTAATCCACAGGCTGGGAAGTTCAACATGATCCCCACACTCATAAACATGGTGGCGGCCTTCACCTCTGTTGGCGTGGTGAGTCTCTTTTCAGGGTCACATGACCACGATGCCAAGTTACACCCTTCCTACTGCCTTCTGGTTGGCCACAGGTGACATGTGGCAGAGCAGTACGAAGCCAGATCCATTCCTGGGTTTAACTTTATTTCTCTCTCTCTGTTTGCCTCCCAGGGCACGGTCCTCTGTGACATCATCCTGCTCAACTTCCTGAAAGGGGCCGATCAGTATAAAGCCAAGAAGTTTGAAGAGGTAAGTCCAGACCACAGCAAGTAGGCGACCATAGCTCTGTCACGTCTCATCAGAACACTAATAAACATACACATAAACCTGTACTGCAGCCATCGATTTTCTTCAGCCTTTGAAACGATGTGTCATACTAAATACAACCCATTCACAGCTTTGAACCATTTGGCAGTTCAAAAGCTAGCAGCGGCTTTACGTCCCTTCCTTTCCAGCTCTTAGGTAATGCCCACTGCCAATACTGACCTTCTCCCATCTTTCTCCACCAACCCATATTGATTCACATAGAAGCAGTGTTTGAATGAACCCCATCTAAATGGGGGTAGCTGGGTCTCGTTTGGTGACACTCCCTCTAGTTTTGAACAAAAGAGATTTCTGCAGTGAAATAGTTCCATAGTACAATCATATCGTAATGAACTATCAGCTAAACCTAATGATGAGCTTTGCATTCACCATCTGTCTGTTATTTAAGGCAGCACAATGCAGGTGAGGAGTGCAATATTTATCTTGATATTCTTAAACTAAGGTCACATTCCACTGATCATACATGCATGATTTAAAGTAAGATTTTTATGAAATGGTCCAATGTTTTTCTTGAATCTTTTTTTAGGTGTCAGACACCGAGATCGACTCCCATATCAACGGCTTGTATCGCTCCCAGCTGTCGCTGAGACATGATGAGAAACAATCCACTGACTCATTCTCCTTTGGACATTTTGGATAATGGATTAGGGCAACAGCAAATACCAGAAGTGGTAAAAGCAAAAGGGCGGGATAAGGGCAATAAAATGAGATGATTTACGGATCTTTCAAAAGCATCTCATTAGAGGAGAAACAAATAATACAGG
>OLKM01004139.1:0-24969 GCA_900291075.1 Melanogrammus aeglefinus | reverse complement strand
CCAATCAAGCCCCCGCCTTAGGGGTCAGATGTCCTGACGACCCCAACAACCATTGCTCAGTCCCGAGTGTTCAGGGGGCCGGCGCCGCTTTGGCCCTTGCCAGTGGCGGCCCGTCGCGGCGCAGCCTTCCTCCTTGGTTGGGACGCCTGTCTCCAACTGTCCGCAGAGAACCTGGGGGTGTGGTCGGGGACCACCTCTATCAGGACCCCCTGCCTTAGGGGGGTGCTGGAGGGCCTTTCGGGGACCCCATCCTCCGCCTTCTGGCCCATCGCCGGCCACGCCGGCGGTTGGGATGGGCTGGACGCTGTCCAGTCCACCGACAGTCCTTGACCCGTCGACACCGCTCCGGCTCGAGGTCCGGTGGCCTGGGTTTCCGGACCCGTTCCTTGTCCTGCCTGGACTGGGAAGCCACTGTCGTCACGGGAGAGGGCGGCCCCAGCCGCGTCCACAGTCATCCTCCTGGCAATCATCCTCCTGCAGGCTGGGTTTGTCGGAGAGCTCCTGCTCTGCCTGTTCCGCCACGTGGAGAGCCACATCGAGGGTCGGGCGCATACAGCTGCAGGTCCGCTGCGTAGGCCCCCAACCGTTCTTCCTCCTAGCGGCGGCGTCTAGTTAGCAGCTCCCGGCTGTAGCTTTCTGAAACGCTTCTCCAAGGCCCGGGTCAGGGCCCCGAGGTCCCGTTGGTCCGCTGGGGCAAGGTCCAGAAGAGCCTGCACCGCCGTTCCCTCCAACGCTAGGGCGAGGTGGACGACCGCCTCCCCGGCACACCAGCCGTTGTGCCACTCAGCGAGCCGGAACTGTGCCAGGTACGGCTCCAGCAGTGTTGGGGATGCATAAATTGTACAAAAGCTTTTAGAGCAGCGCCAACAAACATTAGCCCAAGCCTTTGACGTTGCCCATCGCTATGAAACCACGAAGCGAGCAGCATCATATGTCGCCGGTCTCATGCACTCAGGAGCCCGTGACATAGCTGAGCGCAGGCCCCGTGCTATGGTGATCAGAGAGGGAACCGACAAAGAGGAATTAAAAACTGCTACAACGCCCCCATCAGCAATCTTTAAACCTGCGTCTCCTAGCCACAGTCACACACCATATAGGGGTAAAAGCCTCAGAGACATTAAATGGGATGAGATTCGGTGTCACAACTGTTCAGGCCTGGGTCACATGAAGAGAAATTACCCCTCACCAAGAAATGCAGCTAGGGCTCTAACTTCAACCATGTCCCCTCAAAGCTCAAGGTCAGCTGTGCTTCACCTTAAGGCCCAGTGTCAAGAAATGAACATTCACATGATGATCATCCAGATGTCAGGCCTCCACTTCAGTCATCCATCGTAGAGACTCTGATCGGTGTTGGGCCTGGTGACATACCCGTGCTTGGCGAAGATCCCTGTCCAGATCAACAACCGTCAGGTGAGTGCCCTCTTGCTGGTTGCTGATATAGCTGCTGACGAGGCCCTCCTGGACCATCCATTCCTGAGCCAGGCCCAGGCACGTCTTGATTTTGCGAATCAACGGATTGTGCTGTTTGGAAAAGAGGTGCCGTATTTCGATTCCAAAAACAAACTAAAGGCGCACGCAGTGAGAGTGGCCTGGACGGTGGTGCTGGAGGCTGGGCAGCAGTTTGTGGTAAGAGCAAAATCCATCTTAAAGATCCAGTTGAAGGGGAATTGATGCTGAGCCCCACCAAAGGCTTTGTTGAAAAACACAGACTGTTAGTGGCCCGAGTTTTAGTGGAAGCTCAGCTCAGCTCTAGCCCCTCCGCATCAATCCGGGCAACAGAGCCGTAACCATTAAAAAGGGGGCCATCGTGGGACTCCTCCAGCCGGTAAAGGTTCTGCATCCTGCAAACGCGGTTGCCCACAACCAGCCTGAATAGACTGTCAGCAGCCGCCCTCAAGTCCCCCCAGCACCCCTATGCCCAGAGATCTACTGAACTTAGCCAAGAGGAGCAGCTGCGGCTAGCTCAGCTGCTGTGCACCTTTTGAGAATGTGTTCTCCACAGGACCCACTGACCTCGGCAGGACAAGCATGCTTCAGCATGACATCGTAACCATGCCAGGCCTCCCAGTCAAGTAACCACCACGCCGGATGGCATTGGAGAAACAACAAGATGCTGACCAACAGATACAACAGAGCCTGGGGGCGGGGCTGGCCCGCTGCAGCAACAGCAGTTGGGCATCGCCCATAGTGATGGTAAAGAAAAAAGATGCGACGAACCGCCTCTGTATAGACTATAGAGGCCTGAATGACTGCACGATTAAAGATGCATATCCTCTGCCCCACATCCAGGACACGCTGGACACCCTCTCTGATGCCAAGTGGTTCAGCACCCATGACCTCGCGGCCGGCTACTAGCAAGTCGAACTGACCCTAAGAGCACGCAAAGCAGCAGCATTCTGCACCAAAAGTGGACTGTTTGAATGGAATGTCAGGCCATTTGGACTGTGTAATGCTCCGACGACATTCCAGCGCTTGATGGACCGGGTGCTGGCCGGCATGCAGTAGAAGACCTGCCTAGTGTACCTGGACGACATCATCGTTCTGGGCAGCGACATTCCGCAGATGCTGCAGCGGCTGGGCCAGGTTTTCAGTCGTCTCGACCAGGCCAAACTGAAACTAAAACCGTCTAAGTGCTGCCTCTTCCGCTGCCAAGTAGCCTACCTGGGTCACATCGTTCAGAGAGCGTTGTGGCCACTGACCCCAACAAAGTCCAGAAAGTGCAGGACTGGCCAACACCGACGTCACTCCAAGATGTCGTCACTTTGTGGGCCTTGCATCTTACTATCGGCGGTTCGTTTCAGACTTTGCTATCATTGCAGAACCTCTCCATGCCCTGACCAAGAAACATGCCCAGTTTCATTGGTCTGAGGAATGCAAGGGCGGCATTTAATGAACTCAAATGCTTGCTAACGACCGCGCCAATCCTGGGCTACCCACTCGACCAAGGCAACATGATACTAGACAGACGCCAGTATCGTCGGTATCGGTGCTGTTCTTTCGTAGGTTCAGCAGGGTGTGGAACGTGTGCTAGCCTATGGAAGCCGCAAGCTGTCCACAACTGAACAGAATTACTGTACTACACGGCGAGAACTGCTAGCCGTGGTCAACTTCACATCACACTTTCGCCAGTATCTCCTAGGGCGGCGCTTCACGGTGCGCACCGACCATAGCAGCCTTCGGTGGCTAACAGGGATGAAGGAGCCTGAGGGATAGCTCGCCAGGTGGCTTGAGAGACTTGGAGAATACAACTTCGAGATCATCCATCGCCCTGGCCGTTTTCACGGCAACGCAGACAGCCTCTCCCGGAGACCCTGCTGTCAGTCCTGTCCTTGTAAGCTCCCCAGCCCATCTCCTCCTCAGTTGAACATCAGTCACCAGGCTGTGCAGTGCAATTTGGACTCTGACATCAACCAGGCAATGCAGAGTCTAGTGGGGGTAGAGAGACACCCAGCTCCCGCAGAAGCAAGTCTAGTGGGGGTAGACAGGGCCCGCTGACTCTAACAACTTAAAGTCCCCCGAGAAAATATACCTGACTAAGTCAAAAGAAAATGAACTGTTTGGTGGTTGGTCCCTGGAGGAGCTGCGACAAGCCCAGGAAGACGACGCAGACATTGCACCCATCAGAACCTAGTTGGAAACCAGCGGAGAACGCCCTGCATGGGTTACAATCTCACCATGCAGCCCAGCCACAAAGACATATTGGAGCCAGTGGAAACGCCTCTACATCAGAGATGGAGTGCTAGTTAAGACGTTTCTACTGCCTGGACGATACCCAATTCTATCCACAAGTAGTGCTGCCCCGCACCTTCCGGCCAGACATCATGAGACAGATGCATGAGGGACAAGTTGGTGGACATTTTGGTGTAGAGCGCACTGTAGCTCGGCTGCAAACCCGATACTTCTGGTACAGAATGAGGGAGGACGTTGCCCTGTGGTGTAACACCTGCACCAGCTGCGCATCATAAGCCAGGTCACGGAAGACACCACAAGCCCCAATGGCCATTGTTCGAGTCGGAGCGCCTATGGAGTGCATCGTTGGGATATTATGGGGCCACTGAATGAGACTGAGCGCAACAACAGATATGTGCTGGTAATACAGGACTATTTCACAAAATGGGTCGAAGCTTTTCCCCTACCTAACGAACAAGCTGTAACTGGGGCTGAAGTGCTCGCCTCCAAGTGGGTGTGTCGCTATGGAGCTCCGCAGACACTGCACAACGACCAAGGCCAGAACTTTGAGTCTGAGATGTTTGGGATCGACAAAACACACACCACACCTTTCCATCCTCAGTCCGATGGGCAAGTTGAAAGGTTCAATGCCACTCTGCAAAAGATCCTGGCCACGACAGCCGAGCGTTGCCACTGGGATTGGGACCTCATGATTCCCTACGCTGTCATGGCCTACAGAGCAACAAAGCACAGTTCAACTGGTTTCACCCCGAACTACATAATGTTTGGCCGGGAAGTGAGTAAGCCAGTAGACCTGGTATCTGGCCTGCCGCCGGACCCTGAACCAGCTCCCTCAGCCCCTGAGTATGTCCAGAACCTTCGAGAGCAACTGGAGCTGGCACACCAAATCACCAGAGATGCTCTTGGCGAGTCTGTGGAACGTGCAAAGAGACAATATGACAAGAACTGTTGCCGCACACATTACAACGTTGGTGATTCTGTGTGGTACCTCATCAAAGGAACAAAAAAATTCAAGAACTGAGTGAGGAAGTTCCTCCCATCTTACGAAGGGCCATTCTTCGTTCTGGGTCAGTTGGACGACCTGGTTTATCGAATCCAGAAAGGGCCAAAGACTAAAGTAAAGGTGGTTCACCACGATCAGCTAAAGCCTTGTCAAGTTGCTTATTGCTTATGTTTTGTATTTCTATCTATATATATCTATATATTAAAAAAAGAGAACTTAAGGTAGAAAAAAAGTTTAATGCAAAGTCAACTGTTATAGGCTCTTCCAGGTAATTGTTATTTTCTATACTTAAAAAAAAAGAGAGAAAAACTTGACGTAATGGTTGTTGTATGCACTATGGGGTAAACTGCATTTGATGTATTTTTCTGTTAATATTTTGAGTAGTTACACTTTACAGAGAACTACTTTTATTCTTTAAAATGCTATTGATATCTTCTACTCGTAGAATGAGTGATGGGTATTGCAATGCCTTTTCAGGGTTTGTTCTGCTTGCACTACAAGCTACACTTTATTGGCATTCCTCTTAAATCGATGCCTACTATACTGCAACCTTTCAAATAGATTGACTGTGTATGGGGGCTGTGTATCTGTATGGACATGTTGTTGTTTATTATTGTGCTGGAGCGAAAATCTGTTCTATTTCATGTAGGCTACGCCGTCTAGGCTTCGCCTTATGGGCTTGTCCCGTGCGCGTGCGCGTGCTTGCGCGCACTGAAAATTTAAACTATGCACCAATCAACGTGGGTACCGCCCACATTTCCCACGATACGTGTATATAAGGTGGCGCAAACCGCCGTCCATTCTCCTTTTTCTTTCAGCATTTAAAGTACTGAATCAATGAAGAAATTACTTCCAGGATGACCGGCGGCAGCGGCGCAGGCGAGGCCACGGACCAACGGCCCTTTTCAGGGCCACTGGAGAGCGCTTCTATAAGAACTAGAGGGCCCTTTTCAGGGCCTCAGTGCGCCTCCTGTCCCGCTTCCCTGGCGCCGGGTGACGGGCACCTGGCGTGTTTTAGGTGCCTCGGTGCTGAAAACGCTGCGGCTGCCATGACTGCTCCCGCCTCCTGAGCCTGCCTGCTGCGCGCTGCCTGAAGAGGGGCTCCTCTCCAGGCACCTCTTTTTCTCCCCGTCGGTTGGCCTGCTGAGGCCATTGACATCTTCTAGGCCGGGGTTCCGGATGCCCAGGACAGCGACGGCGAGCGCTTCGAGGTTGACGACGTCGCCTTCTTGGATGACGTCTTTCCTGGTTCTGCGTCCGAGTTCTCCCGCTCCGGGGCTTCCACCGAAGCCACTGTCTTCCTGAGGGAGAGACCGCGCCGGATGGCAGATCTCTTCGGCGAGATCATGGGTGAGGCGGCGGTGATCAAGGGCATTCCTATGTCAGCCCTGCCTCTCGCCCCCATGTCGGATGACATGCAGGGCGAGTGTTTTCACACCCTGTCTTCCTCCCGGTGGACTACCCAGTGCCCCCTGTTCCCACCGGTTCAGCACCTTTTCACCGCTGCGGGTGGGGACCCCTCTACGCTGAAGGCCCCGGTGAGGGCCTTCACTGACTTCACCGACGTGGAAGGGTGGGCTGATACTCAGGCGAGGGGGATTCCTCGCCTGGAGCCTTCTCTAGCAGCGCTTCTCTGTCCGGGCGCCGGATGGCGCCCTAACGAGAAGCCGCTGCCCCCGGACCGCCTCCAGAAGCAGATTACCGGCCTGACGGACAGGGTGTTCATCTGTGCCTCGCAATCTGCGGCGGCGGTCAACATCATCGCCCTGCTCTCCTCTGCTCTTGTCTCCTTGTCGGCTGGCAGGGAGGCTTATGGCCCGGAGGAGGCCGCAAGATGGCTGACGGTTTCCCGCTTCTCCAGCGCCATCCTTCAGCTGTGCCAGCCGATAGCCGTTTCGGCCGGCCGGCATATGGCGTGGACCACCATGGACACTGCGGTTCCGGAACGAGAGCGGGCCAGCCTCGTCCAGGGTCCATTAGCTCCGGATGGACTATTCGGGCCCCGGATCTCGGAGGTGCTCGCTCACCAGCAGTCCTCACCAGCAGTCCGTGAGAATCGCCCCGAACCGGGAACGATTCTCACGGGCTCCTCCCACCAGCAGGCCAGGAGGAAGCGGGGTCCAGGCTGGTTCCAGCGCTCCAGGAGGCCGCCTCCAGCCCCAACCCCGATGCCGCAGCAGCAGTCGCAGCAACAGCAGCCGCCGCCGCAGCCGGGGAGAGCAGCACCGCGGAGCCAAAAGTTCTGCAAACTTGCTCCCACTTTTTCTTATCCCAATAAAGAAAAGAAAGACCATTCGACCGAACCGCGGTACATACTCCCTAAAGAGCGAGGTTCCTTTAGATCACCTCTTTCACCCCCTCAGCCAGATGGCCGTAGGGTGGCGGCCGGACGGCGTGTTTACATGAACTCTGGTTCACCTGCTTCTAAGAAGCGGCGTCCCTTTGATCTTCGTGGGCGGGCTGGAGACTCGGGCGCTGGTACTAGTTTCCTAGTTTCCCACGTTATCCCCTCTACCTACCTTCCACAGTTTGTGGAAGGTGAGAAGACGGGTCGGCGTGCTGTGGTTACAGCCAGCGGGCAACGCAGGGTCATGAGTGCTACAACTAGACGGCTCGTTGGCTGTTCAGTGGACACGAGCATGGCGTCTAGACGGCTCGCTGTTTGTACAGCGACTAGCTCTGTGTCCAGGCGTCAGGGAAAGAGGGTTCTCTTCTACCTCGACGACCTACTTATTCTGAGCGACTCAGAGGAAGCTGCGAGAAGGGACACCATGACGGTGATAAACCATCTCGCTTTCCTGGGTTTTGCCATCAACTGGGAAAAGAGCTTCCCGCTCCCCGGCCGGCAGATAGTCTACTTGGGGCTTTGCCTGGACTCAGCCATCATGACAGCGATGCTTTCGCCTTCTCTGCGAGACGCCATTCTGTTGGCACTCACCCGCTTTCGCATTCTCAGAAACGTGACCGCGCTGTCCATCATGCGCCTGTGAGCTGACCGCTCTCTCTGTCAGCCTGAGCTGCTTGTTGCTTAACGAGGACAGCTCCTTTGCGCTGCTCAGACCTAATCCTGCTTTTCTCCCTAAGAACATTAATAGTTCTTTCCAGTCGAGGGATATTGTGCTTAAGGCTTTTCACCCCCTGCCTCATTCTAGTGAGGCGGAGGTGGAGTTGCATCTCCTTTGCCCGTTGCGGGCGCAGGCTATGTATGTGAAATGCTCGGCCGCGTTCCGCTCCACACAACAGTTGTTTGTGTGTTATAGCGACGCTAGCAGGGGCCGTGCTCTCTCTTAACAGCGGTTTTCTTGCTGGATATGTGAAGGTACTTGCTTAGCCTATGCTTGGCAGGACTTAGCGCCAACATCGGGCGTTAAAGCTCACTCTACACGGGGCGTGGCTGCTTCAGCGGATCTGTTCAGAAGCGTTCCGGTGGAAGACATTTGCGCGGCTGCGTCTTGGTCTTCACCCGGGCTCTTTGTCCATTTTTACATGTTAAGACATGTCCAGGGGCTCACTCGGCAACTCTGTGTTGGAATCCGGTGCCCCTTCTCTGGCTTAAGAATGAAGGCATGTTCTTTTAAGCGGCATTGTTGAATTTCCTCTCGCCGGATGGCGAGTTGGACTTGACTGCCAGTATTTCTCTCCCGCCGTTTTTCAAATGGAAAGCAGAGAAGAGAGGTTCCTATTGGCTCGCCGATTGACGAGTTAGTTTTGTCTGACAGTATGGCACTCCCGCCGTTTTTCAAATATGAAACGGACGAGAGGAGCTCCTTATTGGAGAGTCGAACTCCATAGCTCCGTCCCCGGTGGTAGCGGCCCTAATGGTAACCGTATAGGCCGATTCATACCTCCGGATCCGGACGAAACGGTCTGTATCCGTACTTACCGTAGGGTGTGAATGGGCCTTATTACTCTGGTTTTTCCCTTCACTTTTCATGGATTTCATGAAGGATGGATTGGGGCCGGCGTCTTTGCAGACTCACTTTTTTCTCTTGATCGTCGCCTTGCTTGATCTCGGAAAAAATAGTTTTTTATTAAGCTGTTGTGTTTTGTACATCCTCAGCTTTTTTGAGTCTTATGTGCCCTGGTGACTTCAGTTTTTTTTGACTGGGTCCAGCAGGAGTACTACATTGATTGGGCTCCGCTCGCAGCTTCACCTTAGCCCATAAGGCGAAGCCTAGACGGCGTAGCCTAGCCTACATGAAATAGAACGATAGTTATGATATTATAACTCTAGTTCTATGATTGTAGGCGACAGGCGTAGCCGTCTAGTTTCCCACCTGCTGTACCCTCAAATGCTGAAAGAATAGCATGGAGAATGGACGGCGGTTTGTGCCGCATTATATACACGTACCGTGGGAAATGTGGGCGGTGCCCACGTTGATTGGTGCATAGTTGAAATCTTCAGTGCGGGCGAGCACGCGCACGGGACAAGCCCATTTGGCGAAGCCTAGACGGCTACGCCTGCAATCATAGAACAAGAGTTATAATATCATAACTATCGTTTTGATTGTCATCCAGAGTAGTGTTACGAGAAGTGGCGGGCTTGCGCGAGAATGTCTGTGTGTGAGTGACGTCAGCGAATGAGTCGACGAATGAGTGAACGAGCGGTTGAGCGAGCGTCGTGTGTGTGTGTGCGCGGCGTGCGCGCGTGCGTGTGTGCGTGTGTGTGTGTGTGTGTGTGTGTGTAAGTGTGGAGAGTGCAGGGTGAATTCCCCGTAGCCTAATACGTAGGCCTACTGGTAGATGAAGCAGTTCAACATGTTGTTGGCTCATACAGGCAGTCACGGTCTGTGTCAGTCTTTGTCACATTGATATTTTAACACAATTTACACACAATTTAAATGTGGAAAAAGGTCGTCGTAGGCTCACGCATATTTGTGGCTGGAAACGGCATTTTTTTTCCCATTACGTTGACTGCTGCCTTGCCGAGAACTGTGTGACTATGCGGTCATACTGGAACTCCCCCTGACAAACATTTTACTTCCCCCCTTTTTTTATTTGTTTTTATTTTTTAATATTTAAACTTGTTTAAAATTAGGCTATTTAACCTTGCTTGCATTTTCGAAATAAAGACAATCAATCAAAACCATAATGGAACTCGTAAGCAACATGGAGTGTGTTTGCTTAATTCTTAATTAATGCTTTCTTACAAATATAGGCTACTTCTTGCAAATCGCTTTGGATAAAAGCGTCTGCTAAATGCCCTACATGTCTGTAATTATAATCCTAACGTCATCACAGCGTCCCAATCCTATCACAAGAACCATGAGATTTTATACATTGTTCCTGTAGGCTATACAATTATGCGTGCATTTCACAGAACATGAAATGATAGGATACCATACAACTGGGCGGCGGGGGATTTCCGAACAAGAGTTCATTGCACCCTGTTTGAAATTGCCTACGTGCCGGAACACTAGACTATCTAAATATCGAATTTAGGTTATTTCCTAAGCAGAAAGCAGTCTGCTCGCATTATATTCCCTCAGAACACCTTAAACTGACCAAAAACGACACGATCAGTTAGAACGCACTACGTTGATATAAACCTCTGTAAATGTTGATATAAAAATATTTTTGCTTCAGAAACGTTAATATATATGGTTTCAGAAACGTACAAATACTAACGTGTTCCTCTGCCGTCTTGGTTAATGAAAGAACATGGTCAAACACTTACATACATTTAGACATTACAGAGCACTACACAACGCAAAGGCAGATTCAAAGGATAAATTCCAAAAAAGTTCTGGCTTGACCTTTGATAATATTCGTAAAAACGAACACGCCTTTCTTCTAACCCCTACCTGCTCCTAGTCCTTAATGACATGTCTCTGTATTAACTTTATAATCTCTTCCTGCTCTTTAATGACCCGTCTCACTGTCTAACCCCACCTGCTCCTTAATGACCTGTCTCCGTACTCACCGTCTAATCCCTACCTGCTGCTTCATCCCATAACTCTGTATTCACTCTCTAACCCCTACCTGCTACTAAATAACCTGCCTCTGTATTCACTCTCTAACCCTTAACTGCTACTAAATAACCTGTCTCTGTAGTCACTCTCTAACCCTTAACTGCTACTAAGTAACCTGCCTCTGTATTCACTCTCTAACCCTTAACTGCTACTAAGTAACCTGCCTCTGTATTCACTGTCTAACCCCTACCTGCTACTAAGTAACCTGCCTCTGTATTCACTGTCTAACCCCTACCTGCTACTTAATGACCTGTTTCTGTATCACTGTCTAACCTCTACCTGCTACTTAATGACCTGTCTCCGAATTCACTGTCCAACCCCTACCTGCTACTTAATGACCTGTCCCTGTATTCACTGTCTAACCCCTACCTGCTACTTAATGACCTGTCTCTGTATCACTGTCCAACCCCTTCCCTGCTCGTTAATGACCTGTCTCCCTATTCACTTTGTAATCCTACCTGCTACTTAATGACATGTCTCTGCATTCAGTGACCTATTTTTTTTAATATATATATACTTATATTCAGAGTGCTATCAGGGCATTGCTTTTGCCACTGTGTGCAGCTGTTATGATCATGTCCTGTTTTGAAGGAAAAATAATTTTCCACTGTTTCAAACAGGTGACCAAAAGCATCCAACCGACTCCCCCTCCACACACTACCACACAAACACACACACACACACACACACACACACACACACACACACACACACACACACACACACACACACACACACACACACACACCACACACACACACACACACACACACACACACACACACACACACACACACACACACACACACACACATACATTGTAACAGAAACCTATAACCACTTTGCAATGGGAACTACTTTGACTTCTCAGAAAACAGGATGTGTGTGTGTTTGTGTGTGTGTGTGTATGTGCGCGCGTGCGTGTGTATGTGCGTGTGCGTGCGTGCGTGTATGTGGTTTGCAGGGCAAGTTAATAAACTAACTATCAGCAACAAGTGTTCAACTAATTCATAAATGTTTTTATTGAAAGCGACTTAGACTGAGTTCAGATAAAGTAAATGTATTTAAAGAGCATTAAGATGAAGGTCATCAAGGAGCAGGTCAGTAAGGGCATCTTGCTCTCGGATGCATACACAGTAAACTCAAGACATCGTAGATCGGTCCCAGTTGGTCTCGGCTGGGACTTGAACACCGTAACCACTAGACGATCCCAAGACATTGTTTCTACGGCACACATCATGACCAATCTGACCGATATATGTAATTAACGCAGAGCAGCAAGTGGATTTAGAATTTGTACATTTGTCAAGAGGCAAAGTGTTTCATAATCATATATGCAATACTGTATGGTCCTTCTACATTGCACTTTGCATGACAAGGCAAAGGACCGTAAGTCACCTTCATGCTTCAGACATAGACAACAGCAGTGGTAATGAGAACAGAAAAAGATGCAAAAGTCTAGTGTTACAAAATAAGGCATAACATGTGAGGTGATACAGAAAGCTTAGTAGTAATAATATTTTTTCGCCTTTTAAAGGCCAACAAAAGACGAGTGTGAAAGGACATTGCGGTCAGAACAAGAAAAGAACAAAAAAAAATAGGTCTGTGGTGTCACGGCAACATTACAGACACACGTTTTCATGACCCGAGGGAGTCACGATTCTGCTTTTCAATTCACCTGTTGCGGGGGGGGGCTCTCCCTGGCTACGTTTCAGCATACACGTGAGACGTGGCGATACGGACAATAACAGGAAGGCGGTTGTGGTGGTGAAAACCAACAGACGTTGCTCCGCTTACGGATATCTCTTTGTTCTCCATTGTCTCTAGGATGAGAAAGAGCAGCAGAGGTATTTGAACGGCAGTGCTACCGAGCCACGCAGCCTTCTGCTTTGCCCACTGAGGACCTACCTTGGTAAAGTCTCCCAGAGGGCCGGAGACATGGGGACATGGGGATGGCGAGTGGACGCCTCCCGTTGCTCTCTTCAACTGCTGCTGCTCCTGGCCTCGTCACTGTCTCAGCCCACCAACCTTCCCGGTGAGTGATTCATCCTGCGCTCAACAAGTAAACACGGCCCCTTCGTTTCTGTGGAGGGACTGTGGTGGGGATATGAACAGACACTGTTTTTGGGTTGTAGGTTCTGTTTTTTGAAAGAAACGATGATACTGTGTATTTTTATCGTCCTCTTCCACCGATAACTCTTTGATCATAATACAGTTATTAATGACCCATTCTAACTAGAAGGTTAAATACATAGTTAAACAAGTGCTTAAAGACAATGGTTTTAAGAGGGACTATTTATGAACCATAAAATATGCATGCATGTTGTCCTTTAAAACAGGACAACAATACACCTTGTAGACCGGCCGGCCACACTAGAAATAGATAGATAGATAGATAGATTTATTGTCGTCATTGCACATGTTACAGAACAACGAAATTCCCAGTTACATTCCGTCCAAGAAACATGAAAGAAATTGTGGGGAGACAGGACGGAGAGACTGTCAGGTGCTTGTTCAACAAGGAACCATGCGGCCCGCGTTAGATAAGAAAAAGTTTCAAAAGTTAAACAAGGGGGTAACGAGGCGGAAAAAAAAAATTGTCAATACCCCAAACTATGCTCCTTTAAGGGGGGCACAGTGTAGGGATTAGCAAAAAAAAACACCTCAACACATAAGCATCACATCAAAAAACATCACAAACACATATGGGAGGGGGGAAGGGAGTTGGGGAGGGGAGGTGTCACAACTCAGACACCGGGAGGCGGACGCAGCCAACAGGCGCGTCACATCACTCGCGGCATACTGTGCTGCAACGAGGGAAGGGGAGGGGGAGGGAGTCCAGTAGGCGGTGAGTCCAGGGGGTGTGTGTGTAATCTGTCTTGTGTGCGTGTGTGTGTGAGCTCAAGGACTCCATCTCCAATGGACTCAACAGTGTCTCTCCTGTCTGATGCTGGTGACGAGGACACGGCCGTCTGCCTTGGAGACGACCTTGAAGAGTTCCGACCAGAGACAAAGTTCACAGGAGGTGGAGGTGGGGGGAAGGGTGGCAGGGCATCCGTCTGCATAACAACCAGGGGAGAGGAGAGATATCAGCCTTCCAAGGCCGAAGTGGGGGAGCCGAATAAAGATAACGATTGCTTTGGGTCAGGCCGACTCTGCAATTTTTGCCAACCTTAAAGTCTCACTGATACTCTCTGTAGTCTTCCATTTCCAGAATCCAAAAAAGCCAAATTAGCCGAAATTTCGTGGCCCGTTTAAGCCCGGTCCTCCTTCACCAGGATGGTATCCAATCTGCGAGTTAGTTCGCCCAACGCATGAGTCTGTGTCTGAGTCTGTGTGTCGACCATCCGGCACAATCCAGCAATGTTGGATTGCAATCCCACAATGGTGGGCAGCTTCTCAAAAGCCGAATATGCTGCCACCACCTTACTAACTTTGCGATAGAACAGGAACCCGCAACCTCCGAACAGCAGGAATCCTGTTATCATCATCCCAATTATGTAGACGTCTTCAACATCCTCGACGGAAAGTATGGCGAGACACAAGGGCCTCCACACCTTCCAGGAGTCCATCATGTATCCCGCTGCGAACGTTCCGCCGGGGCAGGCGGGCTCTCCTTGGCCCTGTTTCCTCGTCGAGAAAATTTGATCAATAGCGTTGAGAGATCAGCCGATCAGATCCATAATTTAGGTTTCGGGTAGAATGCAGAGAAGAGGCAGCACAGGACAGAGACAGAGACAGAGACAGAGACAAGGAGTAGGGGAGAGATAAGGGCCAGGAGCGAGCAGAGGGAGCAGAGAGAGATGCGACCGCCTTCGTTGGAGGCAGAGAAGAAGCCTCTCTGCCTTCGTTGGAGGCAGAGAAGAAGCCTCTTATGAAAGGTCAATCATAGGATACTGCTCCAAACATTTTCTCGTAGAATATATCTGTAACTAAACAGAACTCACGGCATAATCCCAACCAGCTTCCAGTCAAGGATTCAGCTCAGGTTCGGTGTGTCTCTGGATAAGAGTTTATGCAAAACAGCCCCAGAGTCCCGGGGCAGCTGTAAAATCCCCTTTCTGTCTCCATCCCCCAGGTCTCAAATGTCTGTGTGACTTCGACACCACCATCTCCTGTGATTGGAACAGCTCTTTATCGGCCCAGTTTTCTCCCATCACGGCTGCCACCTCATGCAAGCTCAAAACCGAAAAGATACTCAAATGGAACCCGAGGTGTGCACACAAGTCCCCTCTGGATCATTTTGCTTCCACCATTATGAAGATATGTTGTTTAACCGTATGAGGGTGTAGAAAACCTGCAGTGTCCTGAGTCTCTCCCATCGGGATGGAGAGTTGAGCGTAATTTACTTGTGATGCACCGTTTGCGAAGTGACAGGCAGGCACACACAATCATGGCATTTATTTCGGCTTTGATGTAGACTGCAACTCTAGCTTGCGGACCTTCAAAACTTCAGAAGTGCGTGACACGTAACAAATCACTGTGTGATCGATGCGCCAGGGCAGTGATTGCGTCTTTTTCACGTCAGCTCATGCCGTTAATGCACGGCCCCTATACATTAGGGTTTACAAGTCCAAGGTATATGGAATAAATCTAACCGAAAATAGTGAATTGCTACTTCAGTGTAATAGCCATGATGTACAAACAAAACCGACCACACTAGAATAGTAGAAGAAGAGTAGAATAGCATGGCATAGAATAGAACATAGAACCTAGAACTATAATATCATAGAAAAATACAGCACTTGAACTGACAGAGCTAGAATAAAATAGGCCATAGCAAAAAACAAAAAGAACAGGATTAGAATAGAACAACAGAATGATACTATGATGAAACTCTGACACTAATACTGCTTTCATTACAGTAATCGCTATAAATCGGAATGTGATATGAGGCCCCGGGACCCTGCTCACCCAGCCTTACGAGCATGCAGCCTGGTCCTACCACCACCAATGAGCGGGGTAACCCTAACTCTCTTTCCCCTACCCCTACCCCTCAAGGTAGCCCTAACCCTCTTCCCCTAACCCTACACATCAAGGTAACCCTAACCCTCTTCCCCTAACCCTACACATCAAGTTAACCCTAACCCTCTTCCCCTAACCCTACACATCAAGGTAACCCTAACCCCCCCATCCCCTAACCATTAAGTTATCTCAAACCATAATCAGCCAATTACCCCTAACTTGGTAGGCCAGGTAACCCTAATACGCAAACCCTGACCCTAACCAAAACTCTAACCCTCAAGTGCTCAAGAATAAGTGTTCTCCTTGTTGACGTTTTTCCCCTCAGGGGTTTACACACCGTGATGAGTGGATCATTTTTCTGGACTGTGAGTCTGTGAACATCAGCATCATCTACAGGCCAGCAGACAACAGTAAGTACTAAGCATTACCTAACCCTTTATTCCCTTTACTGCTCATAGCCCAGGGCCAACTTTAACACTGAAAATACCTTTTTCTTGTTTGGGGTGTGTGTGTGTGTGTGTGTGTGTGTGTGTGTGTGTGTGTGTGTGTGTGTGTGTGTGTGTGTGTGTGTGTGTGTGTGTGTGCGTGTACGTGTACGTGTGTGTGTAGTAAAGCTGAAGACACCCAGGAGGCCTGAGGTCAACCTGACCACCGTCTCCTTATTCTCTGAGGTCCCTAGATTAGATAGAATTGACCATCGTTCCTTCCAACTGCAGTGGAAGCAAGTGGGTCAACCATGGGGGGTAGGTGTGTGTGTTGAGGAAAACAATTTACCTCAACTCAACGCAACAGAACGCAGTACAACTCATTGCAACACAACCTCAATAGGTCCATCACCTGCATTATGAAACTCTTCTTGTCATTTTTATTTGGCTCAGAACATTACGTTGGAAACCGGGCGCGATCCCCCGTACCAGATGGAGTTAACCGGGCTGGAGAAGGGAGGGCTGTACGAGGCGCGCAGCCGAGTCCGGCCTAGGGAGTTCGTGTACAAATCAGAGTGGAGCGACTGGAGCCCTGTGTTGCTCTGGGCCTCTGCTGTCGGGATGGATGTAGCGACAGGTGAATGAAGAACCCGCCACGGGCCTTCTTCCAGATTGTACGTTGTGTTTACTTATAGGAGGAACCAGAGGTGACTGCATGCTATCCAATACCACAACAGATCACAGCATCCTCTCCCAATGTCTCTGCTGGAAATCGTATGCAAACGAGAGACGGTAGGGGAACTGACCTTGCCCTGTGTTCTCTGGTCCTCAGAAAGAGAGTTTGGTATGCAGTGGGGAGCTCTGGTGACAGCAGTCGTAGGTGCAGTGTTGATTCTGTCCCTAGCCATCATCGTCTGCAAGACAGACAGAGAGACCTGGTACGTAGAGAGCCAAGTGTTGACGTCCCCACAAGTATAGTGTTTTCTAAAAGTGTTTGTGTGTGTCTCATGAATCTGACTTTGGATTTATATCAAAAGCCTGATGGAGCAGAATGGCAACTGTCAACATTTATTCTTCGGAAAAATGTCGGACACTGACCCCTGGATCTGAGATGAGCTTTTTGCAAAAACACTTGCCTTGTCACACTTTTGATAATGTGATTGGTTGGTTGGTTGTTTGACTGGGGTTGCTTCTGTGTTTCAGGGTGTTCATGGTGAAGAAGATCAGGGGTCCTCCTCTGCCAAACCTGGATCACTTACTCTGTCCTGAAGGCAAATCTCCGGTTAGCTTTAAAATGTTTAGAAATTTTCCTGCTCCTAGAAACTTTTTCCAGCACCTCTGCAATGACACCAAAATATCAGGCCAGTTAGGCCTCTGATTTAAGCACCAAATCAGCACAGGAAATACTAATTTTTTAGAGGATTTACAGAAGTTGACAAAAGTACTGTGTATAGAGAGAACATGTAGCAACTAGGCTGGCAGTGGCTGAGTGGTATTGGCTAGGGGTGTCCATGATCAAGACGCCGTCCATTTCCTGCTCCTTACTGACATGCATCCCATTCCCTCTACGTCACTGTTAATTCCTTAATATTAGATGATGATACACGCCACATTAAAACACACATTTCTTCATTGGTCCTCCTCAAGGTTTGGCTGAAGCCTGGCTTCCCCAGCGAGTCCCATCACACCCTGACTGGGCTAGGTTTTATCTCCTCAGTGGAGGTCACCAGCCGCCGGTCTGCAACACTGAACCTCAAGGCCTCTTCCAGTTACTCCAACCCAATCTATCCCCCCCTGCTCCGCGATGTCCAGCCCCACCCTAACCTGAAGCCCTGCACCGCCGACTCCCCTTATGGACACATGGGAGGGGGCGCCGTGGGTGAGGAGACCACGGGAGGAACAGAGGAGTATCAGGGGGAGGGCGGAGAAGGAAGGGCCCCATCTGACCTGAATCTACTCAACATGATCCCCGGCGCTCATATTGGCACTACCGGGTCCATGAAGTTCTGCGAGAGTTACGATGAGGTGGGAGAGGGAGGAGGCAGCGCGGCTGAGGATGGATCTCGAGGGTCAGAGAGTCCAGAAGAGGAGGGAGAAGAATCGCTGATTGAAAAGTTGCTGAGTCAAGGATTTGTCCGTGGAGATATCATAGGTCAGGGGTCACTGGAGGTTTGTTTGGATTATGAAAAGGTTGGGTCACTGGAGGTTTGTTTGGACTATGAAAAGGTCAAGTTGCTTGAAGGTAGAGCCATGAGCCCTGACTCAGGTGTAGGCAGTGGGGGGGAGGAGCAAGTCAGTTGTGGAGAGCCTGGAGGTGGTGGATTCCTCTCTTGGCACCAAAACATTTACACTTTCCTCCGCTTTCGCGTCGGGCACAGAACTACGACTCCCTGGTTCACTCATGGAGAGTTCCCCGTGTTTCCCAGGGCAAGGACCGAGTTCATTCTTGTCATTTAGTTCGGAAGATGGCGTTTCCATGACGCGTACAGCCACATTGCTGCCCTCTAGTGGCGGATATATGCCAGTGTAAAAACAACTGAAAACTGAAAATACCTATCATATTGTCTATGTAATGTCAATATTCTTGAAGTTATTATTCAATGTTACTTTTTTGGGGGATATGTGTGCATTAAAAACTAATTATTATTAATTATTCTCCATGAACTTTCGCACTCATTGTTAGGCTAAACATTGAAGTGGTGGTATAGGCCTATCGTTCGTCTTAAACCCCTATAACAACCTATGACAACTGCATTATTTATATTTCATAGCATATAGCATCAACGAGGGTTTAACGTTTCAAATAAACCATATCTCTAAATCATATCTCCTTAAATAGAGTAGGCTAGGCCTAATAGCGTAGGTGAATACAGCCTATAGCTGGGGCTATAGTCCGAGGGGATTTGGGTATCTATTTTAACAGTTTTTGTTCCCTTAAAGCGCTGTTGCTTGGTGTCAACCCTTTACGTCACAAACACCTATTGCCTGCTTCGCAGCTTCACCTGAAGATGGATTAGATCTCGTTTAACGATAGATTGGAGGCTAATTTCGTTTTTTTTTAAATTGCGAATGATTGTGAGATCAACACAGCACTAATATGACACGAATTGGATATAGGTGATCTTTGGAAAACATTTGACCGATATTTATCTTTAGGCACATAAACCTCGGCGACGTTTTGCGAGGAGCAGTGATGGTGTTGGTGATCCTTGCGAAACGTCGTCGGATTAAAACGTGCAAGACTAATGGTTGTTCCCAGAATTAACTCCGCATTTTGTAATGGCTCCCTGCCATGGCTCCACCCGGAATCGCGGGTCAAGAACTCTGGGGTGTCACCTGCGGTGGTGGATCAACAGGTAAATGCAGCGACGGACAAGCGGTCTATATGGATTAACGGCTTTCACCTTTTCTTTGTGAACCGTATGATACAGAATTTGCATTCAACCAAATAGTGAGCTATTTGTGTCTGTCTCTAGGTCTATCAATAGGCTTATTGTAGGTCATGTCAATTCGGCCTATCAAATATAACAATATCAATCAATCCACGACCTGAGAGAACAACTTGATACTGCACAATGTAGTGCAATATGTTTCTCCGAATTAAAGACATTATTTTCTCAAAATTCCGAAATAAGTTTTCATGGAGAATAACCTCAACCCCACCGCTAGATGATAGCCTACTACATTTTTAACTTTGGACCTTTTCACTTTGAACAATGAACAGAAATTGTTAATTTATGATAAAGATTGTCTGAATTCCGAAATAATTATCTCATTAATTCAGAAAAACAGTACAATTCTGTTTTCCTGAAGTGAATGCATGACACTTCAGTAGTAGCCTACTTACAGGTGAAGTGAAGAATTATATCAACTAACGTCACACAATGAGCAAGGGTTAGGCGAGGCCGTCGATGAAATGTTTATCATGCTCTCCAATTAAATGAAGCCTTTGCCAAACGATGCCCGCAAAAACAACGAGAGGAACCATTGCAATATTAAAAAAAAGTTTTGCTTTATTAGTATCACAACAAATTAAAAATATCTGAGGTCAAATGTAAACTTGCTTCGTCATTACTTTATCCGATCCCCCTTGGTTGAACTTTATTACTTAACCATTTTTCAGGCAAGCACGTATATAGGTAGGCCCTGTCACGTTAAAATTGTACCGGGGGCGAAAATTGTACCGGCCTACGTCATCGTTTGTTTACATCCTGACAACCTGCCCGGCAACAGACGACGCGATGCAGAAAACATGTTTCCAAACGACGAAATAACATAATACAGACAGCGGATCGCTATCTGTATTATGATAGATAGCGATAACAATTGTTTTTACTTTATATTTGTATTGTATTTAATTGTTTATAATCGAAACAATAAAAAAAATTGCCCGCGAGAACGGGCGACGCGTCAAATGACGTATGCTTGCCCGCGTCAAATGACATTTGTCATTTGACGCGGTCGCCCGTTTCGGCGGCAATTTTTTCTTACTTAGTTTCGTAACAATTTTCGCCCCCGGTACAATTTTAACGTGACAGCCCACACGACGTGGGTAAGTGGGGTTGTTGTGTTGGACCCCTACTAGCTCCAGGGAGCAGCTCCATGGACCGGCGGGACCGTCGTGAGGAAATCAGAGTCCTGCAAGTATCTCCTGGCCGTCCTCCTGGCCCTCGTCATCGCCGTCGTCCTGGCAGGAGGCGCAGCCCTTGTGTGGTACTTCCTGGGTGGGAACCATGATCTCTCTCACGCACGCACGCACACACACACACACTCACTCACTCACTCACTCACTCACTCACTCACTCACTCACTCACTCACTCACTCACTCACTCACTCACTCACTCACTCACTCACTCACTCACTCACTCACTCACTCACTCACTCACTCACCCACTCACTCACTCACTCACATATACACACACAGCAGGCACATATGTATAATACAACACTCTTGATTGATTTACTAATTTCTTCTCATGATAGCTTGATTGGTTTATTGGTAACCTGATTACTGAACGAGGATTGCTGAATTAATTTATAAATTGATTAGCAGATAATAGATTGGTTGCTTTTGGTAAATTTTCTTGCTGCCTCTGTCTTCCATATATTTGTTGGTTAATGCATTGATGAGTTCATTGGTTAATTTATGTTTTGTGTGTGTGTGTGTGTGTGTGTGTGTGTGTGTGTGTGTGTGTGTGTGTGTGTGACTAGTTGTGTAGTGTGTGGGTGCTGTGTGCCGTGTGTGAGACAGATTATAGCGGTGTGGGGCTGAAGCCGAGGGTGCAGCAGATCAGCAGTACACTGCTCTACTTCTCCATCCTAAACAGGGAGCTGACTAATGATCTGACCTTCTGACACCAGCCCAGAGGTTCAGTGACCAAGGCCAGGACATGTCCAGGACCTGGTCCAGCCTCAAGCTTCATTTATATGTTCTGCCGCCCGGCGCGCCCAAAAGGAATTCCTACACTGTTCTACTTCCAGAGCCCGTACAATTACAACCTTATGTGGAGATCCAAAGAGTATTGAGACCACCACGCCAGGGATTAGAGACCCAAAGACGTAGAGACCTCACGACGTATAGGTCCCAAGACGTAGAGAATCAAACAACGTAGGGAAACCATTGTATACCCACGACCGTAGAAGACCGCGACGATGTAGAGACTGACGACGGAGAGACCCACGACGTAGAGCGACCCACGACGTTAGGACACCCCCACGATGTAGAAGAGACCTAACGATGTATATAGGCCCAGACCGTAGAGAATCAACCGACGTGGAGACCAACCGACGTAGAGACCTAACGATGTACTAATTGGCCCTAGACGTAGAGATCAACGACGTAGAGTCCCGACGACGACTGGAGACCAACGACTCGTAAGACCGGGTGTTGACGACGTAATATATGAACAAACCAATGTAGAGACCTGATGACGTAGAGATCCAAACGAGGTAGAGAACCCATGTATAAACATATTATTCACTTTAGGTAATGGTTTTGCACTTAGTTAAACTACAACCCATACATATACATTATATATATCACCTGGTGTAATTGATAACGATTGTCTCGCTTTTAACTTCGTTCTCTAAAATGTGGAATAAATATCTTCATCACTTCAGATATATATAGAAAGCGTCTCCTAACTAATCTAGCAGCTGGAACAGACATAGGAAAATAAACTTTCTGGAAAAAATGTGAACTATTCAGACAGTGGTAACTCGGAGGTATAAAGAAGTAACTTTGAATTGTGACTGATTGCTTGTGCGTTTCAGATAATAGAAGTGTGCTATAAACCTTGTAGCTGTGCTGTTGCCTGGCTACAGTTAAAAATACGATAGGAAACCATCTCTCTCCTTTTGTCCTCTGTTATTCCAGGTGGAGAAAAATAATCCACAGATTCAAGTCCCTCTCGGTACTTTAACTCCACAGCTGTGTTCGCTTTCGGGTATGGGAAGCGATGTCTCATGACGTATCGGAAGAAAGAATTATAAAAGACAGAAATGAATCTGGCTGCGTTTCATTGGCGGTTCCACTTCCCCTCTTTAACTTCCCATAAATCCTTGGTCTAACAGCATATTTCACATTGGAGAGCAGATTTATAGCAGGCAGGGTAGAGCAGGGAATTACATTTGATGAATTATCAGAAATTTTCTGCAGACTCATTTCCATGAGCGAGGACGTCTTCCGCCAATAAATGCGATAGGTCGGCACTCTGTGATGAGCTGCATCGGTTTCTGATTCATCATCTGTTTGTGATCTGTACAGTGGCTCCCCAAGGAGTTGCCAGGGAACCACCTGATACAATCGCTGGCCCCACCTGGCCTTGTCAAAAAGCATATGCTTCATATGCATTGTATTCATAGAGAAGTAGTGTGTGTGTGTAGTATCTTTCTATCTGATATTTTACATTGGGTACTATCTATTTAAATCAATTCACATTCATTCATAATCATTTTATATATACTAGTATACTGACGACGGTTTTAAGATATCTGGCAAAAGCAGCTACTCCTTCTTTAGTGTTATGACTACACAGAGGTTTACGTACACTTCCCAACCTTTATCATTGGATGATTTTATCCTTGCATCAAATGCATAACTGCAAAGCATTGAGGGCAATGAACGCCTCTGAGTGACCGTCATTGTTGACTCGCTCCCACAGCTCTCCTAGGGTCTCCTCACCAAATTCCCTTTGCCCTTCAGAACAACACATATGATGGAGGCAGGTAATTGAGGGTGATTGCACAGGGGAAGTCCACAAAGGGCATGTTGAGGGGTTAATGAAGCGCAGCCTCTGTGTGGCCTGGTATGATGTGCATTTCAGACTAACATTTTAATTTTAATCCATTGAATCTAATCAGTTTTTTTCCCCTCATAGTTAATCCTCCCTCCACACTCCCCATCCCATTCCAACCCTGACCCTCCCTGCCTTCTACCACCTTACCATCCTTTGTGTGCCTGCAGAGAGGCAGTCTGGTGGTCCACTTCCGGGTGCTGCTGTCGGTGCCAGCCAGCCGGGTCGAGGAGGTGTGTCGTTGGGCCGGGTGGGGGACATCCTTCAAGAGGGCCTGACCAGGTACCAGCTGTGTCAGGAGGAGGGGCAGGGGTACCTCCTGCAACCCGCCTCCCTGTCAGTCACAGGTGAGACGAAGAAAGAGTGGGAGGAGGGTATGGAGGGGCAAGACATCAAAAGAAAACGATTAAAAGAAAAGGGGGAGCTTTCATGGATATATGCTGGACTAAACAAGTCTGAACCAATCAGGGTCAAAGCGCTGAACCTTAGCTAAAAAATCAAAAACATTGAAACCCTGAACCAATCAGCCTGGGACCAATCAGTTCACAAACACTAACAATCAGCCGGACCAAATCAGGTCACAACACAAACCAATCAAGCCCTGGATCCAATCAAGGTCACAACATTGAACGACCGAACAAATCCTAACCCTGAATCCAATCAGCTTTGAAGCAAATCAGAAACACCACAACACCTACAACTAACTAACAACTCTCTTCTACCAAGTTGTCTAACCTACCAGACTGTTACCACTACCAAAGGGTGAGACCAGGAGCCTCCCTGTGGCCCTGGGGGCCAGAAGCCAGGCATTCCTCCTGCCTGTGCACCTGCAGGCAGACCCCCTGCTCCAGCTGGAGGTCCGTGTGGATGGCCGCTGCCCAGTCTGTGGAAGACCAGCTGCTACTGTATGCGCCCTGACCCCCAGCCCCAAACAACTCATCACCCTCGTGATGAACTGGCGCATCAGCCTTCTCAGAGCAGATCTAGCAACATGGTTACATAAGAGGGGGGATCAAAACCCAGTTCCCAAAGGAACTGGTTTTGATCCCGTTAACTCTGAAACAAGCTCCTAACCATTTTCTTGCTCTTCCAACTTACTTACTCATCCTCCCTCTCCTCCATCCTTCCAAAGTATTCCCTCTCCTACCCACCCTCCATCCTTGCTCCCCCTCCCTCCCCCTCTCAACTGCCCTGCTCTCCTCACTCCCTCCCCGGCTCCTCCCCCTGGCTGCTTCATCCCCTTTCCCCGCTCCTCCCCGACTCCCTCCGTCCCCTCATCGTCCCCTCCCTCCCCCAGAGGAATGGCTGCAATAGGCTGGAGCCTGCGGTTCGACGTGCTCTACTCCTGGCCAGTGGATGGCGGGTGGTGTGGCAAGTACAAGTCCCCCATGCTCTGTCTCCTGACGGCTCAAGCCTGGGAGAAGCACGAGGTAGGAGGAGCCCTCCGAGACAACAAGAAACCAAGGAAAATCCTCCTTACCTTGACAGCATGCATTCTCAAAATATATTACACCAGGGTGCTAACCTTTCTTTTCCAATGACCTGTTAAGAAAACCTCTTCATGATCAGTCTGAAGGAAGGTCTAGGGATCGAAACGTAACAGCTCATAAGACTCAGT
>OLKM01004138.1:14658-24994 GCA_900291075.1 Melanogrammus aeglefinus | reverse complement strand
ATTTCCACTCCCCCTCCTGTGCCTCCCACTACCGCCCATCTCACCGGCCCCCATTGCTCACACTGCTGGTCCCTCTGGGGCTGTGGCCAGACGCCATCAGCAGCAACCTTGAGCAAACAAACTGGTAAGTCTTCTTGTGACACTTTACACTGCAACAGCTGTGATATTGTGTGTTTTCGTTTTGTTTTTTGATTGAAATGTACTGTGACATTTTCCAGGCTGTGGATGAGCGTGGTGTCCCAGGGATGGACAAAGTGGACAGCCTGGCACAGTACTTGGTGGGACTGGAGGGCTGAACCTGGCGACACCATCAGCCCACAACAGGCGGGTACCATAGTGGCTCTGTGGCAGGACCTTCTGCCGTACGACCAGCAGAGGGTGGCCTATTCTGCACGGCACCAGCAGCAGCCACTAGCTGGACGTTACCCGGCAAATAAAACTGCATTTGTGCCAGGGGTGGAGAGCATGACCCGGAGTGTGGCCGGCTCATCAGGGTCCCCTGCCCAGTGGCCAGACTGCTGCCGACTTGCTGAGTCAATAATGATTAAGCTCTGCGAGCTGCACAAGAGCCCAAAGAAACAGGGCAGTCAGTCACTGACTAGATGGACCTGTCACGTCGCGGCCTGCTACGCGGTCCAATGCCGCCATCTATTGTGGCTATTGGACCGCTGGTTTGGGCTCTTGCCTTCTCCCGCACCTGCAACCGCAATTATCATTTTTTTTCTTTTGATGATCGTCGCCGGACAGTAAGCCGGGGATTTTCCTATCATCGGGCCAGTTCGTCATTACGTCTACCTAGTTAGTATCGGTCCTACCAGCATTCTTGAATATCTGTCTCTAGCCTGACCCTTGGTAACCAATCTCTCCTCCTCTCTATCCCCTTGCCACCGAACCCTGCCTGCCTGACTACCCGCCTGTCGTCGAGTCCTTGCCTGTCTGACTCTCCTTCTGGTTCCTGATCCTCGCCTGTCTGACTCTCCTGCCGGTTCCTGATCCTCGCCTGTCTGACTCTCCTTCTGGTTCCTGATCCTCGCCTGTCTGGACTCTCCTGCCGGTTCCTGATTCCTCGCCTGTCTGACTCTCCTGCCGGTTCCTGATCCTCGCCTGTCTGACTCTCCTGCCGGTTCCTGATCCCCGCCTGTCTGACTACCCCGCTGGTTCTTGATCCTCGCCTGTCTGACTCTCCTGCCGGTTCCTGATCCCCGCCTGTCTGACTACCCCGCTGGTTCTTGATCCCTGCTTTGTCTTGACTACTCGCCTGTCTACGGAATAAACCCCTTTCCTTTATTCCGTCTCCGTCTCCCTGTGTCCAGCATTTGGGTCCCCTCGTCTGTTCCGTGACAGGACCCTAATTCTGACTGACTACCGAAAGATCAGGCAGCTTGTCCTGGGCAATGGGACAGTGATGCAGGGCACTACCCTACAGTTGTTTGAGGTGAGCCAGACAACTGTTAACCAGTGGCACAACAGGCGGCTGAAGAGGCAGGACCTCAGCATCCTGCAGCAAGGACTCCACCTTCCTCTACAAGTCCCTGTTGCTCCGGTGCCTCTCCCACCTCACAAAATGAGGCCCACTGCTGCTCCTGTACGTCCTGGTCCTACAATACAGTACAACCTGCTAATCGATAATGATGTCATAATAATGATGATAATAATGATCAGGAGCGTCGCTAGCAATTGAAAACATTCGGGGCTGTAGCCCAGAAGTTAGAGACCTTTTAAAACGGGTGTTCGGGAGGGTTTCTCCTCCGAGAATATTTGAAAATCGGGCTGATGAACATTCAATTGTAACGTAGTTTGAGAAGTAAAAGAAAGACCAATCGTCATGTCGGACTGACCTCACGATCATTGTCAATGTTCAACCATAAAACTTAGTTTTCCCCAAAACCCTGTCGTCTGTCGTTATGGTGGGTTGTCCAAAGCTGCTGATTTTATGCGTGTTGGACAAGGCAACAGTGGGTCACTCGGTTATAACCTGCATGAAAGTTCAATGTTGTCATTAGCTGTTACGTCTTTCTGACCAATCGCAGTTCAGGGCCGACCTGGGCTGTACCACTTCGGGAGGGGGCGCTCAGTTGTCCCCTCTAGACAAAATTGAATTGGTTACGCCGTTGACACGTTAACGGCGGCCCACAGGGAATTCTCCCAACAAAGATGAAATATTTCACCTCGAGCGAATTGGTCACGCTACAAATCCTCTGTGTGCATAGGGCTACTACCACATAGCCTCGACAACCACAAGAACAACATACTGCTGCTAAAGATATTTAATAATTAGCCAAATAATAATAAAGAAAAATGTGTGTCGTTTTTGATAGCATTTCTGCTGTATTTGGCTATGAGGTCACCACTGAGTTAAAATATTTCTCAGCCGGCAGTGCCCCCACCCCCCCGCTGATGGCCCATGCCCCCCGCTGGTGACTCGTGCCCCCCGCTGATGACCCGTGCCCCCCGCTTGTGATCTCCAGTGGACCTGGTTGTTTGCTTCTTCCGTAGCCATTTCAACGAGCCTCAGAGCCTGACTCATTACCTGCCATGGATGGCTGCTAGAGCCACAGAGTAGGAGAAGGTTACCATGCCAGTGACGTAGCTGATTCATCACGTATCATCATTTTGGATAATAAACATGCACCGGGTCAAATTGACCCAGGAACACCACTGTTCCTGACAAACAAACATAACAGGAGGGTTAAAATACGTAACAACACACAGAGGTCGACCACGCACAACGAGCGAGTCGACCACGGGCGCTTAATTCAAAATCCTTGTTGCCATCACTGAATCACCTAAATTGTCCGTGATGTTGCCATGGAATTTATTCCAATGCAAGTTAATGACACTGGTATAGAATATATAGAAAACCGGTCAGCTTTCTTTGGTGAACAATATACGTGTGAATATTGTTACAAGACTCACTCGGACATGCTTTTCCAAAAAAAACTGGCCTCACAGGAATCCGTGAAATGACCAAAATCTCAAAATCTGTGAGATCCTCATGGAACCACGCCGATTTCCGTGATATGGCCAAAGACTTCGCTCCAATGCAAGTAAATGACACTCATATTCCGTGGCACACTGACGCTTTCTTGAAGAAAGTTCAATCCGGGTCGCTTTTAACTCACTGTATTAGTTAAAGTATGTCGGTATGGTAACTATGAAGCAAAAGGTATCTAACACGCGTGGAGAAAAATACCGCAGAACTACTTCAAGCCCCGGGACTTAGCCCCCGAGCCTCTGAACAGGGCTGTCATATGTTTCTGACCATATCTGACTCCCGCTCTGGTTAGTATCAAGTGGGCGTGGCCTATGTGACGTATTTACTCCGCCCTCCTCACCCGTCTAAAGGTGCTGCTATCTGTGGCTGGAGTAGTTATTGCAGCTTATAAAACGGAAAGGTGAAATCCGGCGATCTGATTGGCTGTTAACCGTGGTATATTGAGCATATACCACGGCTACTATTCTAAAAAGCCTTATCGCAAGCATATCATTCCGCAAGCAACAACGTCTCCATGGCAACAACCAACTGTTACAGTAGGAGGCTAGGTAGCAAAAGTAGCCGAAGTGTTTGACAAGGTTAATAAATTGACTAAATTCGTTGAATTGACATGTTTAAGGTTAACTTTCACCTCCGGATAGGGTTAACAATGGTAGAGGGGACTGAGGAGTGACCTGCTCCTGAAGAAAAAGGCGAGAAAAAGAGACATGCAGAGCTAACGTCCAGAAAGGAGGGACTATTTTTTTCATAATGGGGCTATTTTATCAGTTAGGTAGGCTAATTTGTGAATTTTTTTTTTTTTGTACCTGAAATTGATTGCGTATTCCTCTTTCAAGTTTCAAGTTTCAAGTTTCAAGTTTATTTATTCATACATACATACATACATGCATGCATGCATGAATGGGTCCCCCAAAATAAGCTATTGAAAGCTTTTGGGCGGGGGCCCAAGGTTACTGAAAACAATAATCAATTTAGCGATGCACAATGTGGTACCATGCAAGAAAACATAAACATAAAAGTGCAGACAATCAAGCATACAAATACATACAATCAATCATACAGTACATTTAACTTAAACAGTGCCGACAAAACAAACATACAAATACATACAATCAATCATACAGTAATAATTCCAGTACATCCATCATATTGTTAGGGTACATTATAAATAGGTAGCCAGTAAATATGCTTTTAGGTTTTTTTTAAAAGCGGACAGAGAGCACAGCTTCTTTAGATCCTCATCAAGTCTGTTCCAGATCTGTGGCCCCCTACAGGCAACACTCATACCCGTACAATGTAACCGCCGTTGTTTAACCATTATCAGGTGTTTATTCCTGGTTCGGTGTTGGTGCTGGGGGTGGCAGATAGGGAGCAGGCCGGTCAGTCTGGGGTTTAGGCCATTTATGACTTCAAACATTAGGCAAGCATTATGGAAGAGATTGAATTCAGTGAGTCTTAGAAGACCATGGCAGTGGAAAAGCGGGCGAGTTGGAGTATTTACTGCAGCCCAGGACATAGCACGGTATGACTTTTCTTTTGTTAGACTCTCAAGTTTTAAAGGTAACAGGGAAAGGTATTGGACCATATGACATTACAGTAATTCAGATGCGGTTCAAAAAGGGTTTTGTACATAGTAAGTAAAGCAGATAATGGTAGAGAATGTCTGAGTTTGTAGAAAAGACCAACATATTTTGATAATTTCTTTGTCAGATGATCAATGTGATATTTGAAGTTGACAAATTCATCAATGTGGACCCCCAGGAATCTTGTGGAGCTTACCCTTATGATCTCCTGATTGTCAATATTGATATGTACCAGTTTCAGTAATTGATTTTCTTTCTGTTTGAGCGGAATAACACATATAATTAGTTTTTATTTAACATTGAGTGAAAGTTTGTTACATTTAAACCAGGCATCCACTTTGATTAACCCTGTGTTTACAGTGTCTTGGAGAGTGAGTAGGTTTCTGTGTGAGGTGAAGAGATTTGTATCATCAGCAAAAATTACTTTATGAAAGATATTGGTGGAATTTACAAAATCATTGATGTAAAGGATAAATAAGAGTGGCCCCAAAATTGACCCCTGGGGGACCCCGTAGTTTATGTGCTTGCAGGGTGAGCTACAGTTATTTGCAAAAACATACTGTTGACGGTCATAGAGATAGCTTTTGAACCAATCAAGGGCGAGGCCTCTGATACCATAGTGGTGTAGTTTGTTCAGTAGTATCTTAAAATCAATAGTATCAAAGGCCTTTGATAGATCAAGGAAAATACCTATTCCAAATTTACCTTCATCAATACAGTCATTGATTTTTTTCAACAAGGTCAAGTATAGCCATACAGGTGGTGCTCTTTTTCCTGAAGCCAAACTGAGATGGAACAAGAATGTTGAATTTTTCAAGATAGCCATTCAGTCAGTCTGTTATATACAACCTTTTCAAATACTTTAGAGAGAGTTGGTAATAGTGATATGGGGCGATAATTGCTCATGATGTTCTTGTCTCCTGATTTAAAAATTGGTATAACCTTTGCAATTTTAGCCATTTTTGGCATGACCCCTGTTGTAAGAGAGAGGTTAATGCAATGAGTGAGCGGCTCCAAGATCACATCGACAATAGTTTTCAGAATTTTACTACTGATACCATCAATACCAGCTGTATTTGAGGTCTTTAAGGTCGAATCCCATTTCTTTGCTCAAAGGAAAATCTCAGCCCTAGCCCTCGCTGTTGCGCGTTCACGCGCCGTGGAGCCATGTCCCAATACCAGTTTAAAGGTAGCTTAAGGGTAAGGGGGGAGGGCTAAACATCCCCTCAAAATTGAGATTTTCGATGGGCTCCCTCAAAGCGCTTCAGTTGTGACTTGCTCCCACAATACCTTGCGAGAAAACGGAAAATCAAGAAATATCCTAGACAAGATGGAGGGCGAAAAGATGCGACAGGATTTGAAAAACACAAATTTAAGTGTTTTCTCTGTAATAAACTATTAATTATTTTATTAATTATACTCTGCAGCCCGGCCGCGGACTCTCGGAAGATCTGGATATCATACGACATGAGCCCGGGGCAGCTCCCCGACCCTGGGCCGCCCGACCCCGGTCCTCGGCCGGGCTTGCAGAGCCCGTGATAGGGCCCTGCAGCCCGGCCGTGGACCGGGCGGCCCGCGGTCGGGGAGCTGCCCCGGGCTCATGTCGTATGATATCCAGATCTTCCATGTTCTAGTGACTCCAGGTGAAAAATATACTAATATATTATATTATATTAGTAGTAATATTATATAGTAATGTTATATTTATCGAAATGTAGTTTTCAATGCATGATAGACATTCGTTATAAAACCAGATACCATAACCACCGCGGGTTGAATTGTCATGCACTAATCGCTAGTTAGCGAATTACCTCGCGATCTCCGCAACACAGTTCCATGTCCAACACTTGCCCTATTTTAAAATGTCCCATTTTCGCCCATTTGATTGCATGTGGGGTAATGTGTTAGGGCTGTAGAACGGACTCTCGGAAGATTCTGGATATCATACGACATGAGCCCGGCAGCGCTCCCGATCCTGGGCCGCCCGACCCCGGTCCACGGCCGGGCTGCGGCCGTGGACCGGGCGGCCCGCGGTCGGGGAGGCTGCCGGGCCTCATGTCGTATGATATCCAGATCTTCCATGTTCTAGTGACTCTAGGTGAAAAAATATACTAATATAATATATTATATTATATAATATAATAATAATAATATAACTAATATAATATATTATATTAGTATATATTATATTAATATTAATATATATATATATATAATATTTATTATATATATATATAAGTAATAGTTATATATTTATCGAAATGTAGTTTCAATGCATTATAGACATTCGTTATAACCAGATACATAACCACCGCGGGCGGGTTGAATTGTCATGCACAAATCGCTAGTTAGCGAATTAGCTCGCGATCTCTGCAACATGGATAGTTCCATGTCAACACTTGCCCTATTTCAATGTCCCATTTCGCCCATTTGATTGCATGTGGGGTAATGTGTTAGGGCTGTAGAACGGACTCTCGGAAGATCTGGATATCATACGACATGAGCCCGGCAGCTCCCCGACCCTGGGCCGCCCGACCCCGGTCCACGGCCGGGCTGCAGAGCCCGTAATAGGGCTCTGCAGCCCGGCCGTGGACCGGGCGGCCCGCGGTCGGGGAGCTGCCGGGCTCATGTCGTATGATATCCAGATCTTCCCAGGTTTGATGACGTCACAGGGTAGGGTTGTCCCATTTGGTAGGGGATCGGTTAGGGGTAGCAATGAGCATGAGCAATGAGGGTAAGGGGTAGGGTTAGGGTTGAGATGTAGGGTTGAGACAGTGAGCAAAGAAATGGGATTGGGCCTAAGCCCATAATTATCTCAAAAAGTTCAGTACTGTCTGTTGGCTTCAAGAAAAAGGAGTGTAAGTAATTGCCAGTTAAGTATTGTTCAAAATGTACCCCCTGGGGTTGTCTGATGGTGGCAGCGAGATTTTCCCCAATAGAAACAAAGTAGTTGTTAAAATTTGTAGGGAGGTCTTCTTCGATGTCTCCAGTGACTGGAAGAACAATAGGTTTACAACCCTTGTTTAGAACTCCACTTAAGACTTTCCACATCCTCTTGCAGTCACCCCGTGATGAATTGAGAAGTTCAGTGTAATGGCTACTCTTACTCTTTCTAATTATGTGAGTGAGCTTGTTTCTATAAGTAGAGTATTTCTTTTTAGTTTCAGGACTTGGATTTGTGAGGTAGCACTTATAAAGTTTATTCTTATGTTTGATGGATTTTACAATTCCCTTAGTTATCCAGGGATTTTGGGCAGTGGTCCGGCATCTGACCGATTTCACAGGGATAGAAACCTCGATGGAGTCATTGATGTATTTTATCAAATTGTCATATGCAGCGTCAGGAGTGGTACAGTTGTAAATGGTCTCCCATGGCTTGGTTAGCAGGTTAGCATTTAACAGCTGTAATGTTATCTCATTTATAATTTTACATTTTTTAGTTTTAGGGTGTGGGATCGAGTACATTTTGGCTGAGCCATAAAAGAATGCTATGGGAAAGTGGTCAGTGATGTCAGACCGTACCACTCCTGTCACTAACCTGGTGTTCCGAATGTTGGTAATGAAGTTATCGATGATGGAGCTGGAGGTCTGTGTGACTCTGGTGAATGTGTTGATAGTGGGGAAGAAGGAAGAGGAGTGCATAGTATTAATGAAATCATGTTTTGCTGCATCATTCTTGGATATGTCAAGATTGAAGTCACCAAGAATGATACAGTCTTTGTTTGACTTATTCAGTTTGTGTAACAAGTCTTCCAGTTTACCTCTAAAGGTGTCGAAGATGGAATCTGGTGGACGATAGATTACACCAACAATTAGGTTTTTATCCTTAGTGTTAATTTCAATAAATAAAGATTCAGAGTGATCATCATCAATATCAAAATTACAAATTTTTTCAAAAAGACTATTTTTTACATAAAGGCAAACACCTCCACCTCTTCTATTGGGTCTGTTCTTAAGATGTAGGGTATACCCGTCAAGGTTAAATAAGTCTACACATGAGTAATCATTGAGCCAAGATTCACTGCATCCAATAATATCGAAGCTACAACCTGTGGTGGTGAGTAATGAAGTTAAATCATCATAGTGTTTACTAAGGCTTCTGATATTAATATGCAGCAGAGAGTAGTAATGCTGATCATACACAGATTTTAATTGCTCTGGGTCATAGACATTACATGTGACATTGCTACCAATATCAGACATTGCTGTGTATCTCCATCATTATTGAAGTCCACAAAACCCATATTTCATAATAGTTGGATTTTCAAGTAGGTGTACTGGGAAAACACTCATCCATACAACCATACACACACAAAAGCACCAGGCATACATACTCATACACATACAGATAATTAAACAAAAAAGGCACCGGGTGTGTTCGCTCACACACACATATACGCAGAAGTAAACCAGTACCATGTCTTGCGAGATGATTTTGCATCGCTGTCACTTCCGTTCACCCATATCATATGTCGGCCAGAGAGTTTGGATTTGAAGAACATAAACAGAGATAGATCTCATCCCTCTCCCCCACCTACCCATCCTCCATCTGCAATTAAAGGACGTTGTACTAAATGAAAAGAATAAGCAAAAAGGAAAAAAGAAGAACGTCAGATCCCCCGTTATGAGGGGGGCATATCCGTTTTAGTCCTGTCTGCAGGTCTAATCATTTACGAAAATTTGCGGGTAGGCCGAGTCCATGAAAGCGAAAGCAAACAGATAAATAACAGTTAGTCATGTTTGTGGGACGCTATGAGATTTTTCGCTTCAGTCACTGAGGAAACGTTTTTCCTTCCTCCCGATTTCGGGCAGTGGATGGTGAGCCTGGCTGGGAAAAGTAAGGCTGGTTTAAGATTGAGCTTGTACAGCTCTGACATGACCTCACGATACTCCCTCCGTAATTCCACGACCTCTGGGGGATAGTCCTCGAAGATGAGTATGGAATGGTTTTGGAACTTTAGCTGTCCTCTCTTCAGTCGGGCCTCGCGGATGATTCTGTCTTTATGTTGGAATTTAAGAAGCCGTATTATGACTGGCCTCGGTCGCTGGTGAGGAGCTGGTTTAGGAGCCAGGGATCTGTGGGCCCTTTCACATTCCGGCGGTGAGCCCAGGACATCACCGAAGACTTCCCCAAGCATGTTAGAGAAAAAGGCAGTGGGTTGAGTGCCTTCAATGGTTTCAGGTAAGCCAATAACTCTTATATTGTTTCGTCGGCTACGTGACTCGAGGTCAAGTACCTTGGCGGCTAACTTAGCGTTGCTTGTTGTTAGTGTGCTGTTTTTTTCTTCTAACACTGACAGGCGTCTGTCCTGGTCATTTACACTTGTCTCGAGAGCCGTGAGTTTGAACGAGTTGGCAGTCACTGTTGTTGAGATCCCATCAAGTTTTCCCTCAAGAGCAGTGAGGGCTTTATTGAAGTCATCAGAGATTCCTTGTCTATGGGAGGCAAGCTTTGTCTCCAGCAAGCTGGAAAAAGACGCCAGGGTCAGGGCTTCCTCGGTTTCCGTATTTTGCGCGGCTTTGGCTTTGGCTTTACTCATCGTTCTGCGAGGTGAAAAAAAGCTCGAGTAGCCTGTTTGGATATTTTTCGGATAGTTTTTTAGGAAAAGTTTGGTCGGGGTTGATGAGTCTTTAGAAGATCAGGTAGACATACTCCTGGGTGAAACGAAGCGCAGCGTGCCGGCGTGCTATCACATCGTCATCACATCGTCATCCAGACAGCCAGCATGTGTTAGCGATCCAAACTCCAAGGGGGTTG
>OLKM01004138.1:0-10564 GCA_900291075.1 Melanogrammus aeglefinus | reverse complement strand
CCCCGCGCTCGGGGAAGGACGCGCCCCGGCTATGTCGTAATGATATCCAGGATCTTCACACTGTTCCCTAGGTGACTCCAGGTGAAAAATATACACTACATATATTGGATAATTTATATTAGTAATATTGATAATAATTGTAATGTTAGATGAGTTTCATCGAAATGTAATGTTTCAATGCATGACTAGACCATTCGTTAAAACCAGATACATAACACCTGTCGACGGGTTGAATATCATGCACTAAAATCGAGTATAGCGAAATTACCTCGCGATCTCCGCACCATAACATTTCCAATGTCCCAACACTTGCCCTATTTAAAATGTCCCATTTCGACCATTTGATTGCATGTGGTGTAATGTGTTAGGGCTCGTAGAACGGACTCTCGGAACGATCTGGATAATCATACACATAGCCCGGCAGCTCCCGATCCTTCGGGAACCGCCCGACCCCGGTACACCAACAAGGCCGGGCGACGCCGCGGACGGAGCCGGCCCGCAGGTCGGGGAGCTGCCGGGCTCATGTCCGTATGATATTCCAGATCTTCCTGTTCAGGACTTCTAGTGAACATTACTCATAAAATATATTTATAGTTATATAATAAATAAATATAACTATATAATATATTTAATTAAGTTAATATTATAAATATTAAATATTTATAATATATTATATATTATATTATTATATAAGTAATGTTATATTTTTACGAAATGTTAGTTTCAATGCCATTAATAGACATTCCGTTATAAGACCAGATACATAACCCACACCGCGGGTTAATCTGTCATGCCCACAAATCCTCCGTAGCGAATTAGCTTCTGACGCGATCGTCTCTGCAACATGGATAGTTTCCAGTGTCAACACTTGCCTATTTCAATGCCCATTTCGCCATTTAGATTTGCATGTGGGGTAATGTGTTAGGCTGTAATGAACAGGACTCTCGGCAAGACTGGATACATACACATGAGCCCGGCAGCTCCCCGCCTGGGGCGCCCGCCAGTCCACGGCCGGCTGGCAGAAGCAAGTAAATAGGGCTCTGCAGCCCCGGCGTGCCGGGCGCCCGGTCGGGAGGCTGCCGGGCCTTCATGGTCGTATGATATCGATGATCTTCCCCGAGTTGATACGTCAACAGGGTAGGTTGTCCCATTTGGTAGGATCGGTTAGGGTCAGCAAATGAGCAGAAGCAATGAGGGTAAGGTAGGTTAGGGTTAGATGTAGGGTTAGAGACAGTGTGAGCAATAGAAATGGGATTGGGCGCCAAGCCACATAAATTATCTCAAAAAAGTTCAGTTACTTGTTCTGTTGGCTTCAAGAAAAGAGGGTGTAGTAATTGCCAGTTAAGTATTGTTCCAAATGTACCACCCTGGGGTGTCGTAATGGTGGCAGCGAGATTTTCCCTCAATAGAAATCAGTAAGTATTGTTAAAATATGGTAGGGAGGTCTTTCCTCTCGATTTCCAGTGACTGGGATGACGAAAATAATAGGTTTACAACCTTGTTTATGAACTCCACTTAAGACCTTTCCACATCCTCTTTGCAGTCACCCGTGATGAATTGAGAAGTCAGTGTAATGGCACTCTTACTCTTTCTAATTATGTGAGTGAGCTTGGGTTTCTATAAGTAGAGTATTCTTTTTTAGTTTCAGGACTTGATTTGTGAAGGTAGCACTTATTAGATGTTGTAATTCTTATGTTTTGATGATTACAATTCCCTTAGTTATCCAGGGATTTTGGGCAGTGGTCCGGCAATCTGACCGATTTCACAGGGATAGGAAACCTCGATGGAGTCATTGATGTATTTAATCAAATTGTCATATGCAGGCGTCAGGAAGTGGTACAGTTGTAAATGGTTCTCCCATGGCTTGGTTAGCAGGTTAGCATTTTAACAGCTGTAATGTATCTCATTATTATTATTTTTACATTTTTTAGTTTTAGGGTGTGGGATCGAGTACATTTTGGCTGAGCCATAAAAAGAATGCTATGGGAAAAGTGGTCAGTGATGTCAGACCGCGTACCACTCCTGTCACTAACCCTGGTGTTGCGAATGTTTCGGTAGTGGATTATGATGAGTGTATTCGTCATTGATGGAGGCTGGAGGTCTGTGTGACTCTGGTGAATGGTGTTGATAGTGGGGAAGAAGGAAGAGGAGTGCATAGTATTAATGAAATCATGTTTTGTGCTGCATCATTCTTTGGATTATGTCAAGATTGAAGTCACCAAGAATGATACAGTCTTTTGTTTGACTTATTCAGTTTGTGTAACAAGTCTTCCAGTTTACCTCTAAAAGGTGTCGAAGATGGAATCTGGTGGACGAATAGATTACACCAACAATTAGGTTTTTATCCTTAGTGTTAATTTCAATAAATAAAGATTCAGAGTGATCATCATCAATATCAAATTACAAATTTTTTCAACAAGACTATTTTTTACATAAAGGCAAACACCTCCACCTCTTCTATTGGGTCTGTTCTTAAGATGTAGGGTGTATAACCGTCAAAGTGTTAAATAAGTCTACACATGAGTAATCATTGAGCCAAGATTCACTGCATCCAATAATATCGAAGCTACAACCTGTGGTGGTGGATAATGAAGTTAAATTCATCATAGTGTTTACTAAGGCTTCTGATATTAATATTGCAGCAGAGAGTTAGTAATGCTGATCATACACAGATTTTTAATTGCTCTGGGTCATAGACATTACATGTGACATTGCTACAATATCAGTTACATTGTGCTGTGTATCTCCATCATTATATGAAGTCCACCAAAACCCATATTTCATAATAGTTGTGGAATTTTCAAGTAGGGTGTACTGGGAAAACACACTCATCCATACAACCATTACACACACAAAAGTAGCTACCAGAGCATACATACTCATACACATACAGATAATTAAACAAAGAAAGGCACCGTGGTGTGTTCGCTCAACACACACATATATATCGCCAGAAGTAAACCAGTCACCATGTCTTGCGAGATGATTTTTTGCATCGCTGTCACTTCCGTTTCACCCATATCATTATTGTCGGCCAGAGAGTTTGGATTTGAAGAACATAAACAGAGATAGATCTCATTCCCTCTCCCCCACCTACCCATCCTCCATCTGCAATTAAAGGACGTTGTACCTAAATGAAAAAGAATAAAGCAAAAGGAAAAAAGGAAGAACGCTCAGATCGCCCGTTATGAGGGGGGCAATATCCATTTTAGTCCTGTCTGCAGGTCTAATCATTTACGAAAATTTGCGGGTAGGCCGAGTCCATGAAAGCGAAAGCAAACAGATAAATAACAGTTAGTCCATGTTTGTGGGACGCTATGAGATTTTTTCGCTTCAGTCACTGAGGAAACGTTTTTCCTTCCTCCCGATTTCGGGCAGTGTGGATTGGTGAGCCCTGGCTGGGAAAAGTAAGGCTGGTTTAAGATTGAGCTTGTTACAGCTCTGACATGACCTCACGATACTCCCTCCGTAATTCCACGACCTCTGGGGGAATAGTCCTCGAAGATGAGTATGGAATGGTTTTGGAACTTTAGCTGTCCTCTCTCTTCAGTCGGGCCTCGCGGATGATTCTGTCTTTATGTTGGAATTTAAGAAGCCGTATTATTGACTGGCCTCAGGGTCGCTGGTGAGGAGAGCTGGGATGTTTAGGAGCCAGGGATCTGTGGGCCCTTTCACATTCCGGCGGTGAGCCCAGGACATCACGAAGACTTCCCCAAGCATGTTAGAGAAAAAGGGCAGTGGGGTTGAGTGCCTTCAATGTGTTTTCAGGTAAGCCAATAACTCTTATATTGTTTTCGTCGGCTACGTGACTCGAGGTCAAGTACCTTTGGCGGCTAACTTAGCGTTGCTTGTTGTTAGTGTGCTGTTTTTTTTCTTCTAACACTGACAGGCGTCTGTCCTGGTCATTTAACACTTGTCTCCGGAGAGCCGTGAGTTTGGAACGAGTTGGGCAGTCACTGTTGTTGAGATCCCCATCAAGTTTTTCCCTCAAGAGCAGTGAGGGCTTTATTGAAGTCATCAGAGATTCCTTGTCTATGGGAGGCAAGCTTTGTCTCCAGCAAGCTGGAAAAAAGACGCCAGGGTCAGGGCTTCCTCGGTTTCCGTATTTTGCGCGGCTTTGGCTTTGGCTTTGCTACTCATCGTTCTGCGAGGTGTGAAAAAAGCTCGAGTAGCCTGTTTTGGATATTTTTTCGGATAGTTTTTTTAGGGAAAGAGTTTGGTCGGGGTTGATGAGTCTTTAGAAGATCAGGTAGACATACTCCTGGGTGAAAACGAAGCGCAGCGTGCCGGCCGTGCTATCACATCGTCGTCATCACATCGTCATCCAGACAGCCAGCATGTGTGTTAGCGATCCAAAACTCCAAGGGGGTTGTCGTCCCTCCCTCCGCTTCGCGTCGGGTCGCGAACAACGCCCCTGTAGCCGTGGTATAATGAGCACATATTACCACGGGCCTGTCGTGATCTATTGCTTAATTATAAAACGAAAAGGTGAAATCCGGCGATCTGATTGGCTGTTAACCGTGGTGGTATATTGAGCACTACTTCCACGCGCTCACTATTCTCTAAAAGCCTTATCGCAGCATATCATTTCCGCAAGCAAACAATGTCTCCATGGCAACAACCAACTGTTACAGTAGGAGGCTAGGTAGCCAAAGTAGCCGAAGTGTTTGACAAGGTTAATAAATGACTAAATTCATTGAATTGACATGTTTAAGGTTAACTTTCACCTCCGGATAGGGTTAAACAATGGTAGAGGGGACTGGAGGAGTGACCTGCTCCTGAAGAAAAAGGCAAGAAAAAGAGACATGCAGAGCTAACGTCCGGAAAGGAGGGACTATTTTTTTCATAATGGGGCTATTTTACTCAGTTAGGTAGGCTAATTTGTGATTTCATTTTTTTTTTTTGTACCTGAAATTGATTGCGTATGATTCCTCTTTCATATTGCCTGTTATCTGGTAACCGTTTTATAAAAGCAATATATCACTCTAGTCGTCCGGTGTATATGCTCATTTATACCACTCCAAGGGGGTCGTCGTCGTCCCTCACCGCTTCGCGTCGGGGCGGAGACCGAACAACGCCCCTTAGCCGTGGTATAATGAGCATTTAACTACCAACGGCCTGTCGTGATATATTGTGCTTATATTATAAAACGGAAAGGTGAAATCCGGCGATCTGATTGGCTGTTTAACCGTGGTAATGAGGATTTGAGCATACCACGCACGCTACTATTCTAAAAAGCCTTATCGCGCTCATTTTATTATTCCGCAAGCAACAATGTCTCTCTTGGCAACAACCAACTTGTTACTGCAGTAGGAGGCTAGGTAGCAAAAGTAGCCGAAGTGTTTGACAAGGTTAATAAATTGACTAAAATTCGTTTGAATTGACATGTTTAAGGTTAACTTTCACCTCCGGATAGGGTTAACAATGGTAGAGGGGGACTGAGGAAGTGACCTGCTCCTGAAGAAAAAGAGGCGAGAAAAAGAGACATGCAGAGCTAACGTCCGGAAAGGAGGGACTATTTTTTTTCATAATGGGGCTATTTTATCAGTTAGGTAGGCTAATTTGTGATTTTTTTTTTTTTTTTTTATCGTCCCTCCGCTTCCCGTCGCGTCGGGCCGAACAACGCCCCCTTAGCCGTGGTATAATGAGCATATACCACGGCGTGCTGTCGTGATACATTGGCTTAATTATTACACGGCTCTATTGAATGCTGCTCTCTTGATTTGGTCCAGCGCTGGCGTTCTGCGGTCTGTTATTTCTGTATAACGGACCGTCGTCATGTATAACAGACCGTTGCTAGGGACAGCGCTCTGATCAACTGATAAACTGATAAACTTTAACCGACGAATCCTTGTCGCTGCTTGAATCATTGTGTGGTTTATTATCTATTTGTTTATTATTTATTTCACTCGTAAAGCCGTGTAATAAGCGGGTTAGTATGTATAGTTAGTCGGTTGTTATGGAGAAATAATAACCCCTCCGCTTCCGCGTCGGGGTTCCATACAACCTGTCGGGGTTTATTTCTCCATAACAACCTCCGAACTATACATTATCCCTTAGGGCGTGTTCACACGGGCAGTCTTTTTTTATTAAAAAACACCTGACCCGACGAGCGGTTTTTTTACCAACTAAAAAACTGAACGGGTGTGTGTTTTTTCTAGAGCACATTTACAAATCGGTTTAAAACTGTCGGAACACTGTTCGGTTAGCGTATCAAAGTGGTTTGGCTACACTACTTTGAATCAGTATCACAATGTCGAGGATGAGGAAATTAGCCCTTGTTTTGGCGTTAGATGCCAACGACGATAACGACAAACCTTCCCGTTAGTGGGTGCATGATATTTTAACGGGACGGGCAGCAGTACGGGGCATATCATAGTACACTTATGTCCCAAAATCCCACCGATCGTTCTCCAGATACTCTCCTTATGATATATGTTGTGGTACAACTTGTTGGTCATGTCGTATAGCTCGACATGTTCACTTAAAAGGACAACCAGTTGCTCCGTCGGAAAATACTTTTTGGTTTGGGTCGCCATTCTTCTTTCCTAGTGACGTAAGTGCTCATTCATTGGTCAGCTGGCAAAAAACTGCCTGACGTCGGGGTGCTTTTCTTGGCGGAGTTGAACTTTTCTCAACTTGAAAAACCACGCCAGAGCGGTGAGAAAAAAACCCGCTGGCAGCGGTGTTTTTAAAAGCACCCAGGCTGTTTTTACAAAAACACTCTGTACCATAGGAATTTAATGTAAAACATCCACCTGCACCGGGCAGTTCACACTGCCCGTGTGAACACGCCCTTACTTGTGTGTTCGATCCTACTTCATAGTGGCTATGTGGGGGTAATGCAGCTGGTGTGTTCGATCCTGCTTCCTAGTGGCTATGTGTGGGGGCAGCTTGTGTTTGAGCCTGCTTCCTAGTTGCTATGTGGGGGCAGTTTATGTGCTTAAAATACGTAACACAGAGGTCGACCACGCACAACGAGCGAGTCGACCACGGGCGCCTAATTCAAAATCCTTGTTGCCATTACCATAGATATATATAGAACCAGTGGCGGCTGGTGGTGAAATTGATTGGGTGGGCTAACAAATAAGTTATAGCCATAGAATAAAGTTTGTAAAAAAGTAACATCCCCCACCCCCCCTCTCTCCCCCTCTGACTCACGCGCACACAGTGGACCCTGAATAAAACAATGAACAACAGCACAACTGGCATTATGGCAGATATAGATATAAACAGTTTATAAGCTGGGGCTGGGCCTACCTTATTTGAAAAGAAGTTCACATCTGCGGCCTTTTTGGGTGGCAAACATGTTAATGACCATGTCATTAAAGTCTGGTGTTCTAATGAACTCCCGCTCGATAGAGAGCATAGCCAGGGCGTTTAGTCTGTCCTGTCCCATTTTGCTTCGTAGAAAATACTTAATCCGTTTGAGTGTGCTGAAACACCTCTCTGACTCTGCTGATGTCACTGGAGTTGTGATGTTTATTTGTGTCAATTTCAAAGTTTCAGAAAAGGGTGCTCTTAAAGATTATTTTTCAGTGAGCATCCTCAAAAGTGACATGGCGGACTTGGACGCTGCAAACTCCACACTGCTGTACATCACCATCAGCTCCCCCTTCAGTTTCTCTTTGCAGATCATCGGGAAACTTTCACTTGCGATGTCCAGCTGCTTCTGGGGGAAACTGGTCTTGAACGTAGGGAACAGTTCAGGGTCAATAAGTTCAAAAGACTCCAAGTGTCGGGCTTTCTCAAAGCGAGCCTTTGATTGCTTGATCATTATGTCACAGCACTGTGCAGCCACTGAAACAGTGTTGCACCGCCGCGTCCGGCGCGGTGCTTCGCGCAGGCAGCTGGTTGGTCTGCATCTGGATTTGACTGTGTGCCCTCGCTGGCGATCTTGTTCTTCACTTCAGTTATTGATGGGCAAAACAATCCAATGAGCATGACACATGATAGAAATGCACCACACAAGGCACGCACATCACACCGTTAACCCTTATCTGAGCCAACACATGAGTAACCGACCACCCTCCAGGTCAAGGCCCGAACCAGGGGCAGGAGGACACGAGCGAGCACATACAACCTGTAGAGCACGACACATGATAAGAAACACACCACCAGGAAGTGTCATGGCGGCGTGAGGAGGTCGCCGTGAGCCAGAGCTCCGTTTAACATAATATCTCCGAACTAGTAAGCCACTGGTAGCTTAATAGTGGTGAAATAACCAGACGTGAAGTATCTTGAAACGGTCGTCTGATGCCGCCGCGTATGAAAAAAACAAATCAAACCTCGATTAAACAACACTTCACCAGAGCAGCAGCAAGTAAGGGCGCTGACACCGATACAGAATCACTCAGCATGGCTAAAGATCCGATAACTATGGCAGCCCTGGACGCCCGGCTTGTTACCTTAACTGACACTCTAGCCAAAACTATCAAAGACTCCATCCGGGACGCTATTCTGGAGGAGTTTATTGCCAAGGTGGAGGAGTGTGTTGCACCGGTGAGATGCGTGGCTGAGAACGCCGCCAGCAAGGCTGCAGCGCTGGAGATACGAGTGGCGAACAACGAGGCGAAGGTGGTAGAAAACTTCACCATAATCAATAATACAACGCCCAAAGTGATAAAACTGCAAGGAAAGTTAGAGCAGGTGGAGGAACGATTGGAGTTCTTGGAGGCTTTCTCCAGGCGAGCTAACCTGAGAGTGTTAGGCATACCGGAGGGATCCGAAACCCATACGGGCCCGGTGGCTTTCATGTCCAAGCTACTGAGGGATTTGTCCGGCACCGAGGTGTTTCAGACGGAACCGGAGCTGGAGAGGGCGCATCGCGTCGGCCACAGGCAGGAGGACAAGGGACCCCGCGCCATCATAATGAAGTTCCTGCGGTACCAGGACAAGACCCGTTTCGAGAAGTGGGCCAAGGGTAAAGATCTCCAATTCTCCGGGCGCCGGGTCAGATTCGTCCAGGACCTGACGAGGAGTCAGGCCATGAGCCGTGCCGCCTATAAGGAAATGAAACATCTCCTCTACGAAAAGAATATCAAATTCTTTCATCCAGAACCGGGGAAATTACGGGTGATCTTTGAAGAAGAGCCTCACACATTCAACTCCCCCAGTGAGGTGAAGAAATTTCTCAGGGAGAAAGCGGTCACATCAGAGTAAGATCTTCTCCACCTCTACCCCCCCCCCCCTCTCTTTTCTTTTTTTTTTTTCTCTTCTCTTTTCCTAACCCTTTGGGGTACCGGCATACAAAGAGACATATTGGACTCCTCCCTCGGGACAATGTGAGTAGACAATAATCGATTTTTCTTTTTTTCTGAAGGAAAGAGAGAGGGGGTAGCCATTTAACCAGTATAATAAATGTAATGTAATATGCCCAAGCCTGACACTTGAATACAAACAGAATCTGCAATTTGATATGTGTCTAGCCTATTTTGTGTTTGCCATCCTGTTTCCCCCACCCCCTCCTATTTTCTCTTTATATATTGAGGTATCTATAGGTCTATCTTTCTCTTCTTTTCTTTTAATTTTTTCCCCTTCTGTTTTCGTTTATTATTATTATTATTATTATTATTATTATTATTATTGTTATTATTATTATTATTATTTATTTATTTTTTTCATCTCCTTTTTTTTCCCCCCACTTATTTATTTCCCTTTTATTAACTTTCTGCAATTGGACCTGGCTTACTGGTTGCCACAGACCATAATTAGGAGCATTAACGGCTCAAAGGCCTGCATTGGGAGTCATGCAGGTTTTTTTTGTTGCCCCGGGTGGGGTGGGGAGAGGGAGGGGGGGTTCATGTTTAAGTGTTTTTGTAAATATCTTTTGTTTTATTACCACTGAGCCTTATATCTTGGTTTTTTTTCATGGTCATTCTCCACTGGTGTTGTTTGAAAGTTTTAGGGTACCATGACAAGCCTCAACTCTTTAGAAGGGAATGCAATATGTTATGCCTCTTGGAATGAAAAGGGCCCGAGTTTTATCACATCTTAAACATTTACAGGTTGACATTGCATTTATTTCAGAATCGCACCTTGCTAATAAAGACCATCTTGTCATTCGGAAAGACTGGGTAGGACAAATATTCCATTCAAACTTCACACAGAAATCACGAGGGGCAGCTATCTTAATTAATAAGAAAATCCAGTTTAACCCTTCATATGTTAACGCAGATCCTTTTGGTAGATATGTAGTGGTGACTGGTAATTTGCTTGGTGTCCCAGTGACTCTGGCAAGTTTATATGCTCCTAACTTTGATGATGAGAAATTTTTTACCACTTTTTTTTCGTCTCTACCCGACTTGAATAAATACTACCTCATCGCAGGCGGGGATTTCAACTGTGTTCTGAATCCTAGTCTGGATAGATCAGTTGCCTCTCAGCCTCTGACGAGGTCAGCCAAATGTATTAAGGCATTCCTTTCCCATACCAAATTATGGACCATGGGATTCAGAAACACTTCAGACCGACTATTCTTTTTTTTCTCCCATTTCGAGCAGTCTTAGCGTATAGATTACTTTTTGGTTGACTGTAACTATTCCCTAATTAAAGATGTAAATAT